>WNWK01008831.1:20000-81522 GCA_009830355.1 Cherax destructor | reverse complement strand
TTGAAATCTAATTTAACCACTGCATTGTCCTCAGGCAGGTTGTCGATATACGCCCTTGTTGCATGAACCGCTGCTTCACTTCCTTGAGAGACCCCAAAGCCAAGCTGGTTTGGTTGAAGCATGATGGCTGCCTCTGCGCGAATACTTCTGACAGCAGCTTTAGAAACGAGGTGGCGAAACGTGTTGCCCACTGCGATTGGCCTAATTCCTCCATCCTTCTTTTTAAGGGCACAAAGTGATGCTCCAAAAAAGAAAGGTTTAATCTCGTCAGGAATCAGACCAGCCAAGGAATTGTTGACGAACCTTGTGATCTCTGAAAGCAGTGTCTCTGCAATCATCCCGATAACTGGATTAACCATTTCCTTTAAATGCTGTGGCCTTATTCCAGTGTAACCCCCAGCAGAGCCGGACGGGAATGACATTATTGCTTTGTAAATGTCCGAGTCTTGAACACTCTGTGGTTCCACAGTGGGGACAGAGGTGTTGGAACTGTTGGTACCCCTGGTTTCCCTGGCAGGGTGCTTTCCTGTAAGTGCTTCAGCAGTGTCAGCATCCCTGGGGGCAACTGTATCTTCACTGGTGATAATTCTGATTGCTCCCACAGTGTTGCCCTCTTCAATTTTCTTGCTCACTTGGACTCTGATTTTTTTCGCTGTCAGTGGAGTGAGTGGGGGTTCTGACTCTCCCATTTTTGTATTGATGGGGAAGGTGAATGAGGTTATCAGCTCTAGGAAAGTCTCTTAAGAATTTAATGATCATTGAGGCTAGCCTCTTTCCCCTTCTTTCCGGCACAGCTAAGCAGACATTGCCAAAACGTAGTAAGTTGTGCCATGCCTTGATGGTTGGTGGAGCATTTAGGATAGCAGAACCATCGTTTACTTTTATTAAGAGGTCCGTAACTTTTCCAGCTGCGTGTGGACGGGCTGCTTTGGGAATATATGTGTGAGTGTCCTGGTACCTGTTGCTTTAATTGCTTCCAAGATATTATCTGATGAGATGAGATCTGTTGGAGTGGGTTCAGGTGCCTGAAGTGTCTCTGGGTTAATAGCGCACAAAATACGTGCTAAAGGAATAACTGGCAAAGTGGGGAGATGGATCTTCAACTTTCTAACCAATCAAACACAAAGAGTAGTGGTCAACAGAGTTAAATCGGAAGCTGCCATAGTGAAAAGTCTCTGTTCCATAAGGCACAGTACTCGCCCCATCCTGTTCCTTATCCTTTTATCAGACATAGACAGAGATGTAATCCACAGCACCGTGTCATCCTTTGCAGACGATACTAGGATCTGCATGAGACTCATCTATTGAGGACACAGTTAACCTCCAAGAAGATATAAACCAAGTTTTCCAATAGGCAACGGCAAACAATATGATGTTCAATGAAGACAAATTCCAACTACTCCTTATGGAAAACTGAAGGAGATAATAACTTGAACTGAGTATACTACAAACTCTTATCATACAACGGAGCAGAAAAATAATGTGAGGGACCTGGGAGTGGTAATGTCTGAGGATCTCACTTTCAAGGATCACAACAGTGCCACGATCACAACTGCAAAGAAAATGATAGAATTGATAATGAGAACGTTCAAAACAAGAGATGCCAAGCCAGTGATGATCCTTTTCAAATCAATTGTTCTCTCTAGGCTGGAATACTGCTGTACATTAACATCTCCGTTCAAAGCAGGTGAAATTGTAGATCTAGAGAGTGTACAGAGAACCTTTACTGCGCATATAAGTTCTATTAAACACCTCAACTACTGGGAACGCTTTTAGGCACTTGACTTGTACTCGCTGGAACGCAGGCGAGAGAGATGTATCATAATCTACATTTAGAAAATCCTAGAAGGAATGGTCCCGAATCTGCACACAGAAATCACTCCCTACGAAAGTAAAAGACTGGGCAGGCGGTGAAAATACCCCCAATGAAAAGTAGGGGCTCCATTGGTACAATAAGAGAAAACACCATAAGTGTCCGGGGCCCAAGACTGTTCAACAGCCTCCCACCATGCATAAGGGAAATTATCAATATGTCCCTGGCTGCTTTCAAGAGGGAGCTGGACTGACACTTAAAGTCGGTGCCGGATCAGCAAGGCTGTGGTTTGTACGTTGGACTACGTGCGGCCAGCAGTAACAGCTTGGTTGATCAGGCCCTGATCCACCTGGATGCCTGGTCGTGGACCGGGCCGCGGGGGCGTTCATCCCCGGAATACCCTCCATTTAGACGCCAGGAAGGTAGACACGACATTATATATATATATATAATATATATATATATATATATATATATATATATATATATATATATATATATATATATATATATATATATATATATATATATATATATGGGACCCTCATCCTCAGAAAAAGAATAAACTTACTTCAGGAAAAACTCGAGGTTCTCCCCGAAGCTGTTTGAATATTTTCTTGTCCTACCACCCTCTATATTCTATGTGGACTTTCTTTAAAGACAAAATACCTTTGACAAAAATACGATGGGGAGTAGAACAACATAAATAACATCTCAGAGCCTACATCTCAAAGAGGAAGCTGGCCGCTCTGTGATCCTTGGTTTCTGTGACGAGCTTTTCACCTCAGCTCTTTGAGGAACTTTAGAGCACACTTCCCCCATGCTCCAAGGGTCTCTGACCCTACTGGGATGAAGTTATAGCAAGGGAGCAGGCCTTCATATCTGCAAATCTTCTGGGCTTCCCTGTAGCTGGCGGCTCCACCCCCTTCAGCTTCAGAGTATGGCAAGTAGGTGTCCGCCAAAGTGGCGGCACAGGTGTAGTCCCAGGCAATCTGCTTACCATCCTTCCAGGGTAGCATAGTGGCTCCATCAGGACGCTTTTGACTTCCGTCAGACCTCTGTACTTGGGGTTCCCGTTGGGCTGGGCAACGGGCTGTGGCGAGACTACTCTTTATGATGTTGTTGACCTCCTCATGTCTAGCATACTTCCCTTCTGATGTATGACTCACGAGACCATGAAGTCCGAATTAATCAGTCGAAGCCCTGCCACAAATACACCTATATTCGGTGAGTATGGGGGCGGCTAGGCGAAGAGCAACACCAATCCGAATGGCCTGTGGGTCGAGTCGAGTGCCCAGGGAGGAATTGGGAACAGCTAAAAGGAAATCTCCTGAATGTTGTGCCTTCACCGCTAGGAGACGATCTTTGTCTTTTCCAGAAGTGTTGGTGAGCATTGTTGGCAAATTTTTCCATATATATATATATATATATATATATATATATATATATATATATATATATATATATATATATATAAATACAGTGGGACCCATAGCCTAGCTTCAAGGAAAATATTTTCCAGATGATCCTGTTGGTTCTTATGGATAAACGTACACAATTAATGAGCAAAACTTTTCTGAGGTGACATTATCATGAAGTTACCCTCTAATTGACGACTCAAACTTTTGTAATAGCCCTCTCCAAACTTGTTCTCACCAAGAATCCGGAATTTACAAAAATTATTATAAAATTATTATTACTATTATTATTATTATTACTGCTACTACTACTAATACTACATGTTTATGCATACATATACACAAACCATATATATGAATATATATATATATATATATATATATATATATATATATATATATATATATATATATATATACATAATGTGTGTGTGTGTGTGTACTCACCTAATTGTGGTTGCAGGGGTCGAGACTCAGCTCCTGGTCCCGCCTCTTCACTGTCCGCTACTGGGTCTCTGCTCTCCCTGCTCCATGAGCTTTATCATACCTTGTCTTAAAACTATGTATGGTTCCTGCCTCCACTATATCGTTCGCTAGACTATTCCACTTCCTGACTGCTCTACGGCTGAAGAAATGCTTCCTAACATCCCTTTGACTCATCTGAGTCTTCAGCTTCCAGTTGTGCCCCTTTGTTTCTGTGTTCCCTCTCTGGAACATCCTGTCACTATCTACTGTGTGTGTGTGTACTCACCTAATTGTGGTTGCAGGGGTCGATTCATAGCTCCTGGCCCCGCGTCTTCCCTGGTTGCTATTAGGTTTTCTCTCTCCCTGCTCCATTAGCTTTATCGTGCCTCTTCTTAAAGCTATGTATGGTGCCTGCCGCCACCATCTCACTTTCCAGATTGTTCCACTTCCTGGCAACTCTATGACTAAAGAAATATTTCCTAACATCCCTTTGGCTCATCTGAGTCTTCAACTTCCAGTTGTGACCCCTTGTTTCTGTGTTCCATCTCTGGAACATCCTGTCTCTGTCCACCTTGTCGATTTCTCTCAATATTTTATACGTCGTTATCATGTTCTTCCTGTCCTTCCTGTCCTCCAGTGTCGTCAGGTCGAGTTCCCTTAACTTCTCCTCGTAGGACATGCCCCTTAACTCCGGGACTAGTCTCATTGCAAACCTATGCACTTTCTCTAGTTTCCTGACGTGCTTGGTCAAGTGGGAGTTCCAAATTTGAGCTGCATACTCCAATATGGGCCTGACGTACACGGTGTATAGGGTCCGGAATGAGTTCTTAATGTGATGCCGGAATGCTATTCTTAGGTTCGCCAGTCGCTCATATGCTGCAGCAGTTATTTGGTTGATGTGCGCCTCAGCAGATATGCTCGGTATTATACACATTCCATGATGCTTTTCCTTGAGTGAGGTTTGTAGTCTTTGGCCCCCTAGACTGTACTCTGTCTGCGGTCTTCTTTGCCCTTCGATCTTCATGACTTTGCACTTGGTGCGGTTCAACTCCAGGAACTAGTTGCTGGACCAGGCCTGTAACCTGACCAGATCCATCTGTAGTCCTGTCCTTCTTCTCATCAACTTCACATCAACTGCAAACAGGGACACTTCTGAGTATACTCCTTCCGTCATGTCATTCACATATACCAGAAACAGCACTGATCCTAGGAGTGACCCCTGTGGAACCCCTCTCGTCACAGACGCCCACTCTGACACCTCATCACGTACCATAACTCACCGATGCCTTCTCGTCAGGTATTCTCTGATCCACTGCAGTGCCTTCCCTGTTATACCTTCCTGGTCCTCCAGGTTTTGCACTAATCTCTTGTGTGGAACTGTGTCAAAAGCCTTCTTGCAGTCCAAGAAAATGCAATCTACCCACCCCTCTCTCTCTTGTCTTACTGCTGTCACCTTCCCATAGAACTCTACTAGGTTCTTGACACAGGATTCCCCGTCTGGTTGTCGTTTATAACCTCATTCCTTTCTAGGTGGTCCACCACTTTTCTCCTGATCATCTCCATGACACTCCATACAGTACATGTCAGCGACACTGGTCTGTAGTGTCACTGACACTACAGACCAGTGTCAGTGACACGTGTCTGACTCATTTTCTAAAAATTGGGACTACATTTACTGTCGTCCATACCTCGGGTAGACGCCCTGTTTCGATAGATGTGTTGAAGATTGTTAGTGGTACACAGAGCGCCTCTCCTCCCTCTCTCAGGACCCATGGAAAGATGATATCCGGCCTCATCGCCTTTGAGATATCTAGTTCGTTTAGCAGCCTCTTCACCTCCTCCTCGGTTGTATGTATCGTCACTTGTTGGTGTACCCCACCTCTTTAGTACTTTCTATCTCCACTGTGAATAATTCTTTGAATCTCATGTTAAGCTTCTCGTTTCTTGTAAATTCCCCTCCTTCCTTCGTCAGCCTGATTACCTGGTTTTAGACAGTTGTTTTCTTCCTGATGTTACTGTACAACATCTTCGTGTCAGACTTGGCTTTCGCTGCTATGTCATTCTCGTATTGTCGCTGGGCCTCTCTCCTTACCTGTGCATATTCAGTTCTTGCTCTTCAACTACTCTCCTTGTTCTCCTGGGTGCTTTGCCTTCTACACTTCTTCCATTCTCTAGCACACTTGGTTTTAGTTTCTTTACACCTTTGGGTAAACTAAGGGCTCTTCCTGGCCTTTTCATTATGTCTGTTGCCCTTGGGAACAAACCTCTCCTCCACTTCCTTGTATTTTGTTATCACATATTCCATCATCTCATTTTCTGTTTTCCCTGCCAGATCTCTGTCCCACTGGACCTCACACAGGAAATTACTAATGCATGTATAGCCCACTCTTTTGTAGTTTGGCTTCATTCTTCTTGCCCTTCCTGTCTCCCTCTCCACTTGTAACTCTATGTATTCGAAGCTTAGAACCACGTGATCATTAGCTTTGCGGGACTTTTCATATGTGATGTCCTCAACATCTGCACTGCTCAAGGTGAATACTAGGTCCAGTCTTTCTGGTTCATTCTCTTCCCTCTCTCTGTAGTGTCCCTAACATGTTGATGCATGAGGCTTTCCAATACCACCTCGATCTTAGCCTTCCACGTTTCTGGGCCCCCATTTGGCTCCAGATTCTCCCAGTCGATTTCTTTGTAACTGAAGTCACCCACGACCAGTAGCTTTACCCTGCTCACATGGGCCCTTCTGGGCACTTCAGTATGAAGTATGGACCTCCAGTATGAAGCGTTCCTGATACGTATGTGAGTGAGAGGAAATCCCATAGAGGACAAAAATTGAAGATTAGTAGTCTGTATATTTCGACCTTCAGCCGAGGTCCTCTTCAGCAGCAGAATGATACAAAGCGACGAGGAGCGTGAACAAGTATTTATACTGGCAGGTGAGCAGAGTCCGGAGCTTCTTTGGTCATCGAAGTACTCTGTGATATCTAATGACTAAGAGTTTTCTGGGATGTGAAGGTGTGTAGATTACATCTCCTTGGGAAGGCTACTTCTCATGTTAGCTTATCGTAATATGGTAATGATGGAATTTCTGTGAAGCACTGTATTGGGCCAGCTGTCAGTAGCTAGGTGATATGCCTCATTAAAATTAGCACTGGGATGTGTTTCTCTTTGGTTATCACATGCGGTTTGAAATTTCCTATGAAACTGGAAGTTCCGAATAGTTTCAATTAGAGTTAGTTGTCTCAGTTGATTTCCGTTTGAATGGGGACTTCCATTTTGTAAATGATGTTGGCGCCGTCCCAGTGGATTGTGTGGTGTGAAGTCTTGATATGCTGAAACGATACAGAGCTTTCTTGACCACACCTGACTGAATGCATGTGTTCAGTCATCCTGGTCCCAAGGTCAGTTTCTCCATTGTACTCCAAATCACAATTGTTGCACTGAATTTGGTATACTCCTTACGTCTCGTTTGAAACTATATTTTGTGATTATTTAAAAAAATGCCTCATTAGTTTGAGAAAGAAAATATGATCTTGATGACGTCTTAAACCTCTCTTCTGAAATACCTAGATGCAATGGTATGACTAATTTTTCTACCCATTGTTTGGAGAATTAAGTTCTAACTGTTTCTGTGTCTTGGTCAGTGTCCTGGGGCGACATATCCACAAGGATCTCGGGAAAAGGCTGGAAACTGTGCTTTTTCTTTATCAATGAGGAGTGAAGAAATGGGTGTAATTGTCGGTGTGTGTGGGGGAGGGGGGTTGTACACTGGGAATTCCAGCTGTTGTTAGTGTTTCATAACTAAGAAAATTTATTGTGTTTAGTGAAAAAAAGTTTCATCCCAGACAGTAAAAATATCTATATAAAAGAGAGACTAAATATTTGTATTAATTTATTTTACTGATAAAGATTTAGTTGAATATTTAAATAGTAAAGAACTGAGACAAGTACTTCAGCTAAAGACTTTTTCTTAATTTATAATAACAAGTTATATATACCAGTTGCGGATTTTAACTACTGTAAGGGAATATTGTTTAACACCTTTTTCCAAGAAGGGGTTAAATATTTTCTGAAGTGTAGATACATGGTTCAGAGAACCATCGGGATGATGAATTTGACACTTGTGCCACACTTGGGTGCCTTTATTGCGGAAACGTTTCGCCAGCGTCTCTGTGACTCTACGCAACAGCTTCCCACGCTGTTTCTGTCATGTGCTCAGCCTTACCAACATGTTCTGCTGTTGTTGTTCAGCTCAGTAAGGCTATTTCAGCAAGTCAGAGGTGAGTTTGTGGTGATTTCTGCATCCAATGTGAGTGTTTCTCCCTGGCTTGACGAGTGTCATTCTCTCGACAGTTGAAGTTACAGCAGAGGATGGTCTAAGCGTCCCCAGACTGGTCGTCTACGATAACTGCAGTCTGACCGTCAGAAGGTGAAGTGGAACGGGTCTCGATGGGGGATTCGTCGCGGGTACGATTCAGCAGAGGCATCTACGAGCTGCGAACATAAGAGCTTTCTGTACAAGGGGCTCGACGCTCGTAACTGGCACCTGGAGTGACAAATGTCAGCTGTCAAGTGTGCGGGGCACGGGGTCACACCAGTGACAAAGTAACACACAGATGCTACATAGGACACACGAGAAACTGCACGCACATACTGCACATGCGGTATAACATGGCTTACTAGCAAATGACACTTTTCTGTGCAAAAAGTCGACACTAAGCAATAAACGAACATGTGAGAACACTGACTGAGAGGAATTAATGAACACTCGGAATTAATGAACAATCGGAACATCATGTGATGTCAGGCGTGACATTGTAAGGTGATGTCATGGAGTGACATCGCGAGTGACGTCAGCAGACATCGCGAGGTGACGTCAGGCAAACGTCGTGGGTGACGTCCTGGAGTGACGTCGTGAGGTGACGTCCTGGAGTGACGTCGTGAGGTGACGTCCTGGAGTGACGTGATGGATGTCATGGTGTAACATCGCGAGTGACGTCAGTGGAGTCAGGCAGCATCGTGAGGGACGTCAGTGGCATGGTGACGTCATGGGTTGATGCGGCAGCAGGCCACAGCGTGGCTTGGGATCTAACTTAACCCACATGGCTTGGTCACACCCCACTTGGCTTACTGCACGTGGCTTCGAGTGACCACCATGGCTTGGGGCACTCGGATACACAGTTCTGGCAAGAATTCACAAGGGAATTCACAGGAAACACGGCAGAGAGGGAGTGGGCAGTGGTGAGTGGAGTGGGCAGTGGTGAGTGGAGTGTGAGGTGGAGAGTGGAGTGTGAGGTGGAGAGTGGAGTGTGAGGTGGTGAGTGAGGTGGAGAGTGGAGTGTGAGGTGGAGAGTGGAGTGTGAGGTGGAGAGTGGAGTGTGAGGTGGTGAGTGAGGTGGAGAGTGGAGTGTGAGGTGGAGTAAATGCCTGGGTGAGAGGTGAGGAACCCGGCCATTCCAACCTACCCACAAACTCGGGGAGAAACACTCACATTGGATGCAGAAATCACCACAAACTCACCTCTGACTTGCTGAAATAGCCTTACTGAGCTGAACAACAACAGCAGAACATGTTGGTAAGGCTGAGCACATGACAGAAACAGCGTGGGAAGCTGTTGCGTAGAGTCACAGAGACGCTGGCGAAACGTTTCCGCAATAAAGGCACCCAAGTGTGGCACAAGTGTCAAATTCATCATCCCGATGGTTCTCTGAACCATGTATCTACACTTCAGAAAATATTTCCACACTTTATTACTAATAAAGTAAGAAGCCTCCGAAGCCTCATCATTGCTACCTCGCTCTGCAGAATGACACAATGCAACATTTGAAAACATCTCTGGCTTCTTGTAACTCTGTTCAAAAAGCATTGTTCACACTTAGTGATTTTTGACGTTTTGCTGAGGTTGTGTGTCATACAGCACTTGATTCAACCCTGGTCCTAAATTAAAGCTTCTGACCTACTTTGTGTGGCATCTACGCACTGTCGTAGTCGGGGATTTGTTTATGCTGAACTTATATTCAGTATTAAGGAGGTTTTAACCCCGGTTAGGGTCGTTATTTTGTCTGCTTGTTTCGGAAGCTGTGCTGCTTCTTACTGCTGCTTTGTACATTATTGCTGTGTGGCGAATGGTTCCTCTTATTGTTCAAGCAAGCTGTTTAATTGCCTTAATGGTCGAGAAGTTGGATTATTTGTGGACTTGTTGTCAGTCATTGTTTAAGTCTAAGTCGAGTCTAGTCTTACTGAGACATACCGAGCAATTTGAGTACATACACACATATTCACACACACTTGTATTATTCTTATAGTTGACATCAACGTACCAGACGGTACTTGTGAGTCGTACTGTTATGAAACGTACTCTCAGCACTATACTAATATATGTACAATTTATCATTGAACTACAAGAGAGGTGTAGGAGCTTATATGCTAAACTATATCAGATTTATTTACTTTGATAATGTTCCCCTCAAGGTGAGGGGCTCTTGATCTAAGGAATTGGATCTGTGCTCCAGTTTCCTGAATTGAGCCTGAATACCTTCCATCATCCCCCCACAGGCACTATATAATCCCTACTGGTTTAGCGCTGTCCCTGATTATAATAATAATTTGATAATGTTATTAAAGATCTCAAATTTCATTTCATTAGTTTGTGTTCTACCACTTGTGATCCCAAAGAGCTATGAGAATTTATCTTATTTTTTAAGGATAACTGGACCATAATACTCTGATAACTGTTACAAAACCAGAAAGAGGCTAGATGCTAGAGAGGGATCAATAAGTTGACCTTCTAGTATTCTCTGGAGATGTCTATATCTATACTGTATGGATATCGCATTTTGTAACACTGATGAGGTCCACTACATTAAATTTCCGTTTTCTTGTTGATATCTCAGTAGCAATATTACAAGTAATGTTGCAGATTACTACATGCTGCTGTAGAAGCTCATATATCAAAATCAAATTCATTGGCAGCCATTTCAGGTTTAAGGATCCTGTAGTAACTCTTTTGTGTACATAATTTTTCAGATCACTTGTTCTAAATATAGTACTTAGATATGTAGGGAGTCCTTATTTGAACACAAAGCTAGACTTTGTGAACACAAGAGCCAGTGTTACAGTAAGCTGACATGTCTGGCCAGACCCCGTCTCTCAGCTACCATAAGTAAGATTACTTAGGTGCAGTTACACATAATTACAATTATCATTCATAGTGTAAATTACCTAGAATAACCTAAAAAAAAAAGTCAGACCAAGTTACTTATTTCCATTCTGAGTCCCACAATAATTTATTGAGTCCAGATGAGTTCAAAAATATAGCTAAAGCATAGAATACTTTAGATTTAAGGTTTCTAGAAAGGTTACGTATTTAAAATAAACTTATACCTGAACTCACTGACAACGATTCTGTTATTAATGTAAGGTGGATCGTGGCGTGGTTGGCAAAGAGAGAGCTTGGAAAACCACGCTTTATTTCGGGAAAAATAAATATAATTATCTAATATAAAATATCCCTAATACAAAAGGGGATAAATTGTATTTATATTTTTCCACTAATGTCTTTTTAAATATATTTCAACTTCCCCTCATAGTGTTATTCTCTATTGCCAAAAACCTATTTTTCTCACACTATGCTTAACCTCTCTGGTTTAGCGCTTCTTTTGATTATAATAATAATAATATACTTAACCTCTAAAATATTTTTGTTATTTCACTCAACCAGAAAGCCATTCTAATACTCAAAACAAATCGCTCCTGCGACAACCTTTTCAACGTAAGTGAAATGCTAACCTTTAGCTTTATTTTGCCTACTCACACCTAATGCCTAACCCGTGAAAAAAAAACTAAATATTTTACCCCAAAAAGAATAATATTATAATTCATGGGAATTTAGAGAACCCCTGGAGTATACCTGGAGAGGGTTTCGGGGGTCAACGCCCCCGCGGCCCGGTCTGTGACCAGGCCTCATGGTGGATCAGGGCCTGATCAACCAGGTTGTTACTGTTGGCCGCACGCAACCCGACGTACGAACCACAGCCCGGCTGGTCAGGTACTGACTTCAGGTGCCTGTCCAGCGCCTTCTTGAAGACAACCAAGGGTCTATTGGTAATCCCCCTCATGTATGCTGGAAGGCAGCTGAAAAGTCTTGGGCCCCCTGACACTTATTGTGTTGTCTCTTATCGTGCTAGTGGCGCCCCTGCTTTTCATCCGCACGATGTTGCATCGTCTACCGAGTCTTTTCCTTTCATATGGAGCGACTTTCGTGTACAAATTTGATACTAATCTCTTTAGGATTTTCCATGTGTATATACTCATGTATTTCTCCCGTCTGCGTTCTAGGGAGTACAGGTTGAGGAACTTCAAGTGATCGCAGTAACTTGTATGTGCCGTGAAGGTCCTCTGTGCATTTTCAAGGTCAGCAATTTCACCTGCCTTGAAAGGTACTGTTAGTGTGCAGCAATATTCCTAGACAGAAAAAGCGACCTGAAGAGTGTCATCGTGGGCTTGGCATCCTTAGTTTTGAAGGTTCTTATTACCCATCCTGTCATTTTTCTAGCAGTGAGATTCTCTGGCATTATCACTCCCAGGTCTTTTACATTAGTTTCTCGCTCTATTGTGTGGTTGGAATTTGTTTTATACTGGAGAGGGTTAACTCCAGGTAGTCAATTCTAAGCCGGGGAGTGGAATGGATTTGCCTCACATGGGTCAGTAGGCCTGCTGCAGTGTTCCTTCTTTCTTATGTTCTTATATAGTTTTAATTTCCTCACATTTTCCATATCGGAGTAATTGAAATTTCTAATCATTGAACTTCATATTGTTTTCTGCGGCCCATTTAAAGATTTGGTTGATGTTCGCCTGGAGTCTTGCAGTGTCTTCAATGGAGGATACTGTCATGCAAATTCGGGTGTCATCTGCAAAGGAAGACACGGTGCTGTGGCTTACATCCCTGTCTATGTCAGATATGAGGATGAGGAACAGGATGGGAGCGAGTACTGTGCCTTTTGGAACAGAACTTTTCACAGTAGCCGCCTCAGACTTTACTCTGTTTACTACTACTCTTTGTGTTCTATTTGTTAGGAAATAATAGATGCATCTACCAAGTTTTCCTGTTATTTCTTTATCACGCATTTTGTGCGCTATTACATCATGGTCACACTTGTTAAAGGCTTTTGCAAAGTATGTGTATACTACATCTGTGTTTTGTTTGTCTTCTAGAGCATCCAGGACCTTGTCATAGTGGTCCAGTAGTTGGGACAGGCAGGAGCGACCTGCTCTAAGACCATGTTGCCCTGGATTGTGTAAATGATGGTATATAGATGAGTGACGATCTTGCTTCTTAGAACCCTTTCAAAGATTTTTATATGGGATGTTAGTGCTATCGGTCTGTAGTTCTTTGCTATTGCTTTACTGCTCCCCTTTGTGGAGTGGGGCTATGTCTGTTGTTTTTAGCAGCTGTGGGACGACCCCTGTGTCCATGCTCCCTCTCCATATGATGTTAAAAGCACATGCAGTTCTTGATGAACTTCAAGAAACCTGGGCCTTTGGCAGAGTGCATGGGCATGTCATTTATCGCCTTTTCGAAGTCATTTGGCGTCAGGATAATATCAGATAGATTTGAATCTACCAAATTCTGTGTCTCCCTCAAAAAAAATCATTTAGGTCTTCGACTCTCAGTCTATTTAGCGGCTCGCTAAATACTGAGTCATATTGAGACTTGAGTAGCTCACTCATTTCCTTGCTGTCATCTGTGTAGGACTCATCTCGTCTAAGTAGGGGCCCAATACTGGATGTTGTTCTCGACTTAGATTTGGCATAAGAAAAAAATATTTTGGGTTTCTTTCAATTTTATTTATGGCTTTTAGTTCTTCCCGTGTTTCTTGACTCCTGTAATATTCCTTTAGCTTACGTTCGACGTTTGCTATTTCTCTGGCCAGTGTCTACCTTCGTATTACAGATATATTGGCCTCTTTTAGCCGCTCTGTTATTCTTCGCCTTCGCCTGTATAGGGAACGCCTTTCTCTTTCTCCTTTCCCATATTCATAATCCTAATGATTATAAACAAAAAATAAATCCTGAAAGAATATTTTTTTATGAAACTTAAATTAAAAATAATAGAAAATCTCGCCAGTAATTATTTTTTTTAATCTCTTTTCACATATATATACATTTCAAAATATGCATAAAGGCGCATCGAAAAAAATTTTGTACGTAATTTCTATAACAAATAGGTAACTATATAACACCCTTAGAATATCTTTCTGATAAGTTACTATAAAACAAAGCTTCTTCTTATATTCTTAATACATATTAGGAATATCTTCCCTTAAATGAGCGGAATCTTTAATAATAGTTAATCCTCTATAAAGTAGAATCCTCGACCTTGAGGGAGAATTCTACTCTATAGGGATTAATTATCTTATATGCTGCTCAATGTTATGATTTCATTTAAGTGAATATAAGTCTTCTTATTACTCCATTACTTTACTATTCATCTTATAAACATACACCTGTATATATACATGCAATTTCTTAAAATCCCTTCCCCCTTTTTTTGAAATTTTTATCTTCATTTTTTTTTTTAATTTACATAGAACCTGCTTATAAGCAGACCTCTTCATCACCATGAATCCCCATGTTTTTCACCCCTGACCTTAACAACTCATCTATATTTCGTCTTCTTCTACTTAAAATATACACATTGAAATCAGACGCTGAGTGTCCGGGTTCGATTCCCGGTAAGGGTGGAAACATTGTACGTGTTTCCTTACAACTGCTGTTCATGTTCACCCATCAGTAAAATGGGTACCTGGGTGTTAGTCGACTGGTGTGGGTCGCATCCTGGGACAAAAATTTACCTAATTTGCCTGAAATACTCTGGGTAATAAGGGGCTTTCTGTATAGTAGTATGTCATTGATGTCAGCTAGGCCTGTATACCATGTACATGTACTTGTAGATATTATTATTAATTTCTTAACTTTCAAATAACTTTAGTTTACCCCATTTCCTGGTGAGTCTAGTTTTCTATTATTCATTATAATGGCGTAATGGAGGACACATGAAGTCATATTCTGGCGGAGTCGCCTCAATTTTCAACTTTTCTCAAGTTTGCTACTATTTTCTTGTTTTTTTCAAATAACTTAGTAAGTTTGTACATTAACTCTCTTCAGATAGTAACCAGATTATTTCACATGAAACAACTGAATAACACCTCTCAACTTAGCTAGTTAAACTCAAGTTTTCTATATAGTATAGATAAATTATTGTGAACTTCTTCTTTATTAATAGCTAAAATAAGGAAGTCCGACTATATATTATGTGGGGCCATGCTATCTTACTAAACGGAATCATGCTCAATTAATGTGTATTGTAACTTGACTTAACGTCATAGGTTAGGAGTAACAGTGCGAGTATTGTAATGACCAGATTCTGGGTTCAACCCCGAGCTACCACTGAGAATGACATGTTAGGTCGCCCCTCCTCACAGCAAGCAAGCTGGTCTTCAGAACAAGGTGCATCTCTTTGAGATACTTCATTGTAACAAAACTCTATTCCTTTGAGAATTCAATAGATGGTACACGAAGGGGACAAACGTGTGTCTTACGTCCGGTGTTAAATTATCTTGATTACTCACAGTCGGTCTGAAGAACCCCGTGAGCTAACCTCATGTAACTTTGCAAGTATGAATGGTGGTGATACCTTAAGGTTGGGTAAATAGTTTTGCAAATATATATTTTTGCACTCATAAGATAGGAGAGATACGCAAATGACTTATAATTGATATGTTTCTACCTAAAGAAACAATGACATTAAAAGGCCTCTAAATTTTAGTTGAGGTTCTTGTTTCCCTAGAAAAAGATGTAGTTAAAAGTCTATTGAATTATTGCACCTCGACCTCTTTTAAAGTGATAAGGAGGACAGGCAGGCAATAATATATATATATATATATATATATATATATATATATATATATATATATATATATATATATATATATATATATCCTAGGTAGTAGGTTGGTAGACAGCAACCACCCAGGGAGGTACTACCGTCTTGCCAAATGAGTGTAAAACGGAAGCCTGTAATTGTTTTACATGATGGTAGGATTGCTGGTGTCTTTTTTCTGTCTCATAAACATGCAAGATTTCAGGCATGTCTTGTTACTTCTACTTACACTTAGGTCACACTACACATTCATGTACAAGCATATATATACACACCCCTCTGGGTTTTCTTCTATTTTCTTACTAGTTCTTGTTCTTATTTCCTCTTATCTCCATGGGGAAGTGGAACAGAATTCTTCCTCCGTAAGCCATGCGTGTCGTAAGAGTCGACTAAAATGCCGGGAGCAAGGGGCTAGTAACCCCATCTCCTGTATACATTACTAAAGTTAAAAGAGAAACTTTTGTTTTCTCTTTGGGCCACCCGCCTTGGTGGGAAGCGGCCGATTTGTTGAAAGAAAGAAGAATATATATATATACGTATATATATATATATATATATATATATATATATATATATATATATATATATATATATATATATATATATATATACATATATATACAATGATCTCTGGCCGAAAGAGACTCGAACCTACGAACCTTGCAACGAGGTACGCAGTGCTTTACCGACCATACCACACTGGACAATACCTTGGCACCCAGCTCACGTTAGACGTTTTGATCCAAGGCAGCCAGCTTTCAGGCAGGTGGCTTACAGCTTTTCATCTCATCCCCTGCATGCATCGACACAACTAGAGATTTTACAATGCTAGGAATTCGCAAGAGCAGGCGAAATATTCACAAACACTGATCTCTGGCCGAAGGAGACTCGAACCTACGAACCTTGCAACAAGGAACGCAGTGCTTTACCGACCATACCACACTGGACAATACCTTGGTGCCCAGCTCATGCTCTAAGCCACCTGCATGAGCTGGGTGCCAAGTATCGTCCAGTGTGGTATGGTCGGTAAGCACTGCGTACCTTGACAAGGTTCGTAGGTTCAGTCTCCTCGGCCAAGATCAGTGTTTGTGAATATTTCGCCTGTTCTTGCGAATTCCTACATATATATATATATATATATATATATATATATATATATATATATATATATATATATATATATATATATATATATATATATATATATATATATATATATATATATATATATATATATATATATATTTTATTATTTTTATTAAAACACATCGGCCGATTCCCACCAAGGCAGGGTGGCCCGAAAAGAAAAACTTTCATCATCATTCACTCCATCACTGTCTTACCAGAAGGGTGCTTTACACTACAGTTATAAAACTGCAACATTTACACCCTCCTTCAGAGTGCCGGCACTGTACTTCCCATCTCCAGAACTCAAGTCCGGCCTGCCGGTTTCCCTGAATCCCTTCATAAATGTTACTTTGCTCACACTCCAACAGCACGTCAAGTATTAAAAACCATATGCCTCCATTCACTCCTATCAAACACGCTCACACATGCTTGCTGGAAATCCAAGCCCTCGCACACAAAACTTCCTTTACCCCCTCCCTCCAACCTTTCCTAGGCCGACCCCTACCCCGCCTTCCCTCCACTACAGATTTATACACTCTCGAAGTCACTCTGTCTCGTTCCATTCTCTCTACATGTCCAAACCACCTCAACAACCCCTCCTCAGCTCTCTGGACAATCGTTTTGGTAATCCCGCACCTCCTCCTAATTTCCAAACTCCGAATTCTCTGCATTATATTCACACCACACATTGACCTCAGACATGACATCTCCACTGCCTCCAGCCTTCTCCTCGTTGCAACATTCATCACCCATGCTTCACACCCATATAAGAGCGTTGGTATAACTATACTCTCATACATTCCCTCTTTACTTCCATGGACAAGGTTCTTTGTCTCCACAGACTCCGAAGTGCTCCACTCACCCTTTTCCCCTCATCAATTCTATGATTCACCTCATCCTTCATAGACCCATCCGCCGACATGTCCACTCCCAAATATCTGAATACATTCACCTCCTCCATACTCTCTCCTCCAATCTGATATCCAATCTTTCGTCACCTATTCTTTTTGTTATCCTCATCACCTTACTCTTTCCTATATTCACTTTCAATTTTCTTCTTTTACACACCCTACCAAATTCATCCACCAACCTCTGCAGCTTCTCTTCAGAATCCCCCAAAAAGCACAGTGTCATCAGCAAAAAGCAACTGTGACAACTCCCACTTTGTATTTGCTTCTTTATCTTTTAGCCCAACACCCCTTGCCAAGACCCTCGCATTCACTTCTCTTACAACCCCATCTATAAATATATTGAACAACCACGGTGACATCACACATCCTTGTCTAAGGCCCACTTTTACTGGGAAATAGTCCCCTTCCCTCCTACACACTCTAACCTGAGCCTCACTATCCTCATAAAAACTCTTCACTGCTTTCAGTAACCTTCCTCCTATTCCATACACCTGCAACATCTGCCACATTGCCCCCTATCTACCCTATCATACGCCTTTTCCAAATCCATAAATGCCACAAAACATCTTTACCCCTATCCAAATACTGTTCACCTATATGTTTCACTGTAAACACTTGGTCTACACACCCCTACCCTTCCTAAAGCCCCCTTGTTCATCTGCTATCCTGCTTTCTGTTTTACTCTTAATTCTTTCAATAATAACTCTACCATACACTTTACCAGGTACACTCAACAGACTTATTCCCCTATAATTTTTGCACTCTCTTTTGTCCCCTTTGCCTTTATACAAAGGAACAATACACGCTCTCTGCCAATCCCTAGGTACCTTACCCTCTTCCATACATTTATTAAATAATA
Organism: Cherax destructor; assembly: GCA_009830355.1. Taxonomy (NCBI): domain Eukaryota; kingdom Metazoa; phylum Arthropoda; class Malacostraca; order Decapoda; family Parastacidae; genus Cherax; species Cherax destructor. Next base: position 62,990 of record WNWK01008831.1, on the reverse strand, counting down.
GCACCAACCACTCCAAAATTATATCCCCACCTGCTTTTAACATTTCTATCTTTATCCCATCAATCCCAGCTGCCTTACCCCTTTCATTCTACCCACTGCCTCACGAACTTCCCCTACACCCACAACTGGCTCTTCCACACTCCTACAAGATGTTATTCCTCCTTGCCCTACACACGAAATCACAGCTTCCCTGTCTTCATCAACATTTAACAAATCCTCAAAATATTCTCTCCATCTTCCCGATACCTCTAACTCTCCATTTAATAACTCTCCTCTCCTATTTTTAACTGTCAAATCCATTTGTTCTCTAGGCTTCCTCAACTTATTAATCTCATTCCAAAACTTTTTCTTATTTTCAACAAAATTTGCTGATAACATCTCACCCACTCTCTCATCTGCTCTCTTTTACATTGCTTCACCACTCTTTTAACCTCTCTTTTTCTCTCCATATACTCTTCCCTCCTTGCATCACTTCTACTTTGTAAAAACCTCTCATATGCTAACTTTTTCTCCTTACTACTCTCTTTACATCATCATTCCACCAATCGCTCCTCTTCCCTCCGCACCCACTCGCCTGTAACCACAAACTTCTGCTGAACACTCTAACACTACATTTTTAAATCTACCCCATACATTTTCGACCCCATTGCCTACACTCTCACTAGCCCATCTATCCTCCAATAGTTGTTTATATCTTACCCTAACTGCCTCCTCTTTTAGTTTATAAACCTTCACCTCTCTTTTACTTACTGATTCTATTTTCCTTGTATCCCATCTACCTTTTACTCCCACTGTAGCTATAACTAAAAAGTGATCTGATATATCTGTAGCCCCTCTATAAACATGTACATCCTGAAGTCTACTCAACAGTCTTTTATCTATCAATACATAGTCCAACAAACTACTGTCATTACGCCCTACATCATATCTTGTATACTTATTTATCCTTTTTTCTTAAAATATGTATTACCTATAACTAAACCCCTTTCTATACAAAGTTCAATCAAAGGGCTCCCATTATCATTTACACCTGGCACCCCAAACTTACCTACTACACCCTCTCTGCATGTTTCTCCCACTTTAGCATTTAGGTCCCCTACCACAATTACTCTCTCATTTGGTTCAAAAGTTCCTATACATTCGCTTAACATCTCCCAAAATCTCTCTCTCTCTCTACACTCCTCTCTTCTCCAGGTGCATACACGCTTATTATGACCCACTTTTCGCATCCGACCTTATTTTAATCCACATAATCCTTGAATTTACACATTTATATTCCCTCTTTTCCTTCCATAACTGATCCTTCAACATTATTGCTACCCCTTCCTTAGCTCAAACTCTCTCAGATACTCCTGACTTAATCCCATTTATTTCTCCCCACTGAAACTCGCCTACCCCCTTCAGCTTTGTTTCGCTTAGGGCCAGGACATCCAACTTCTTTTCATTCATAACATCGGCAATCATCTCTTATATATATATATATATATATACATGTCGTGCCGATTAGGTAAAACTTGCAATTTTGGCTTAAATAGCAACCCTCTTCTTGTTTGTTTATTATTAAATTAATGTTAACGTATCTAAAATATATTTAGTTGGGTTAGGCTAAATTAAATTGCGCTTGTTGTAATAAGGTTAGGTAGGTTTTCAAAGTTTCTCTTGGTACAAAATTATAAATTTTTACATTAACGTAAATGAAAAAAATATATCTTTAAACTTATAAGAGAAAATTTTAGAAAGGACTTAATTTTAAATGAGTTCTTGCTAATTAACCAGTTTTACCTAATCGGCACGACATATATATATATATATATATATATATATATATATATATATAGGATGGGGTCCACCTCTGGCACAAATTGTGGGACCCATAGCCTCGGAGAAGTGGATAAAAAGACTTCAAGGAAGAATATTTGGATTTCTTCCTGAAGCCATTTGAATATTCCACTTTCCGTACCACCCTATCTTTTCATTCTTTTTTTTTACCAATATGTATATTTTATTACATAATATGGTACAAAAGATTTAAGAGACATATTGTTGATATGAAGATGGCATATACAGTACACGAGGTGTGAGAGATACATGTCTAGTACAGTGTTACATGTTTGTCACTGATTATAATGCGGAAAATCTCATCCAGCTCCTCAGAGCTGGGGCGTGTGCCCAAAATACAGCATGCATTACCCCTCTGAACAGCAGCGCTGAGTCACTGGAACAGAAAACTAGCTGCCCTGGGATCCCTAGTTACCCTGTTGAGTCTTTTGCCCAGCTCCTTGAGGAACTTAGATGCACTCTTACCCCATGAGCCAAGGGTCTCCGAGCCTATGGGAACAAACATATAATGATGGGCAAGTTCTCCATATTTTCTCGACTTTTGGGACTCCCTGAAGGTGGCAGCTGCCCCTCCTTCCTCCCTGGTGTATTGGAGATAGGTATCAGCCAAGGTAGATGCACATGTGTAGTCCCACACCACCTGCTTGCCTTCTGTCCAGGCTTGAAGGGTGATACCATCTGGACGCTTTTGGTTGCCATCAGATCTGCATAGTTGGGGTGGCTTCCTTACTGCTGGGCATCCGGCTGTTGTGAGGCTCCTCTTGATAATGTTATTAACCTCTTCATGTCTTGCAATCTTTCCTTCGGATTTACGACACACAAGACCATGGTACCCGAATCGGTCTGCTGCTTCACTGCCACAAATACACCTGTGTTCGGCGAGAATAGGGGCGGCAAGTCGAAGGGCAACACCAATGAGGATGGTCTGTGGGTCGAGGCGTGTGCCAAGGCTGGAGTTGGGAACAGCCAACAGAAAGTCCCCTGCATGATGAGCTCTCACTGCAAGGAGGCGGGCTCTATCCTTCCCTGACACACTCTGAAGCATTGCTGAGGCTATATTCTCTACTATTGGGCCATCCCAGTGCGACTGTTTGTAGTTGTTGGGGGAAGCAGGCCTGGTTTCAGAGCCTGTTAGATTATCCCAGATCCTGGCTCCGTCAACGAACTTTTGGTCATGGATTTTAATCTTGTCCCTAAGATGTTCAGGAAGAATCGCTGCTACAAGCCCTCTGGATGCAATACATGAGGACAGGAAAGCAGGTAGAGCAATCTGTGATGACTTGCGGACACCAATGCCTCCAAGTCTGACTGGGAGTTTAGCTTGGTCCCACTGCCCATCTTCTAGAGTAAGGTTAAGTACTTTAGTATATATATATATATATATATATATATATATATATATATATATATATATATATATATATATATATACAAAGAGAGGGGAGCTCCACCATGAATGTAATAATATAATTTTGAATATTCATGTAAAAGCATTTGTTTCTCACGTTATTACACTACATCTCACATGTTGTCTACCTTCAACACTGTCTACCATATCCACCTCCCTCCCCCCCACACGCACCACCGTCGCTGCCTTCAACACTGTCAACCATCTCCACCTTCTTCACCCTACTTTCCCAGTCAGCCTCCCTCACACCTCATCCACAGCTTCAACACACCACTAACTTCTTCCCTCACTCAACATTTCGACCATCTCAAACCACACTCCCCAACACACCTCATGATCCTACACCTCACTCCCCACATAACTCATCCCACACATCTCACCCCACACAACTCACGCTCCACACATCTCATTCCCCACACCTCAAACATCTCACCCAACATCTCACCCACACCTCATGCCCCATACAACTCACACCCCACACATCTCACCCCCACACCTCAAAGCCCACACATTTCACAGCCCACACATCTCACGCCCCACACCCTTCACCCCACACAACATCACTGTCACAGCTGGTGACTTTAATGAACATTGAGAGTGTGGCATCCTGGCACTGAGGGAGCCACCCTCCTCTCGTAAAGGGAAATAGGTGGGGATGGGGTGAGGAGTGGGACGGGGAATGAGTGGGGAAGGGGTGAGTGCGTTAAGAATGGAAACAGGATTACAAGCGGCCAACGACTAGCGGCCAGTGACCAACGACCAGCGGCCAACGACCAGCGGCCAGTGGCCAACGACCAACGACCAGCGGCCAACGACCAGCGGCCAACGACCAATAATAATAATAATAATAATTAATAATAATAATGATAATAATAATCAAAGCCTTCTCATGCAGTTTTATCAACACAATAAAATAAGATGGTAAAGAAAGACGAGGACCAAGACCAAAGAATTTCTTGAGCAAACACTTGGTCATCAACACAAAAAACACAATAGCAAACACTGCAGCAAACACACTGGCTAAACAAACACTACACAATTACACAAGATAACAAACACCGCAGCAAGCACACAGGATAAACAAGCACTTTAACAAACACACAAGAGAGCAAACAAATCTCGCATTGCAAACACACATCTTGAACACCTGAAAACACACAAGAGGGGAAACAAACACTGCAACAAACACTCCAAGATATAAAAAAAAATGCACCACATTCACCACTGTAACAATAACAGTGTAAGGAAGACTTGACCAAAAAACAGAATTACGTAAACACTGAAATACGACAAAATTCCTAACGAATCTGACGTGTAGGAAACAGAAAACGGGACGAGGCATGTTAAAAAAACAAGTCGAGGGATACATAAAACGAGTCGAGGATACATAAAACGAGTCGAGGGATACATAAAACGAGTCGAGGGATACATAAAACGAGTCGAGGAATACATAGAAACGAGTCGAGGTATACACAAAACGAGTCAAGGGATACATTAAACGAGTCGAGGGATACATAAAACATGTCAGGGGATACATACAGCGAGTCGTGGTATTCAAAAAACTACTCGAGCGATACACAAAACGAGTCGAGGGATACATAAAATGAGTCGAGGGATACATAAAAAAGAGTCGAGATATACACAAAACGAGTCGAGGGATACATAAAAAGGAGTCGAGATATACACAAAACGAGGCGAGGGATACATAAAACGAGTAGAGGGATATATAAAATGAGTGAGGTATGCATAAAAACGAGTCGATGTATACACAAAACGAGTCGAGGCATACATAAAACGATTCGAGGGATACATTAAACGAGTTGAGATACAGGGATACATAAAACGAGTTGTGGGATACAAAAAACTAATCCAGGGATACACAAAACAAATCGAGGGATGCACAAAACGAGTCGAGGGATACATAAAATGAGTCGAGGGATACATAAAAAGAAGTCGAAGTATATACAAAACGAGACGAAGGATACATAAAACGAGTCAAAGTATACATAAAACAAGTCGAGGAATATATAAAACAAGTCAAGAGATACACAAAGCAAGTCGAGGGATACATAAAACGAGTCGAGGGATACATAAAACGAATCGAGGGATACATAAAACGAGTTGAGGTATACAAAAAACGAGTGGAAAGAGATGTTCAGTGTTGCAGTCAAGGTATAGCGGAGTATATGCTCCTCAGTGTTATTACTAGCGGTGACTGTTGCTATTACTAGCAGTGACTCTTGCTATTACTAGCAGTGACTCTTGCTATTACTAGCAGTGACTCTTGCTATTACTAGCAGTGACTCTTGCTATTACTAGCAGTGACTCTTGCTATTACTAGCAGTGACTCTTGCTATTACTAGCAGTGACTCTTGCTATTACTAGCAGTGACTCTTGCTATTACTAGCAGTGACTCTTTCTATTTCTAGCAGTGACTGTTGGTACTAATAGCAGTGACTTTGTATTACTAGCAGTGACTGTGCTATTACAGCAGTGACTGTTGCTATTACTAGCAGTGACTGTTGCTATTACTAGCAGTGACTGTTGCTATTACTAGCAGTGACTGTTGCTATTACTAGCAGTGACTGTTGCTATTACTAGCAGTGACTGTTGCTATTACTAGCAGTGACTGTTGATATTAATAGCAGCGACTCTTGTTATTACTAGCAGTGACTCTTGCTATTACTAGCAGTGACTGTTGGAACTAATAGCAGTGACTGTTGGTATTACAAGGAGTGACCCTTAATATTACTAGCAGTGACTGTTGCTATTACTAGCAGTGACTTGCTATTACTAGCAGTAACTGTTGCTATTACTAGCAGTGACTTGCTATTACTAGCAGTGACTGTTGCTATTACTAGCAGTGACTTGCTATTACTAGCAGTGACTGTTGCTATTACTACCAGTGACTGTTGGTACTAATAGCAGTGACTGTTGGTATTTCTAGGAGTTTCCCTTGCTATTACTAGCAGTAACTGTTGCTGTTACTAGCACTGTTGCTATTACTAGTAGTGACTGTCGCTATTACTAGCAGTGAATGTTCATATTACTGGCATTGACTGTTGCTATTACTAACAGTGACTGTTAGTATTAATAACAGTGACTGTTGCTATTAATAGCTGTGACTGTTGGTATTACTAGCACTGACTTTTGGTATTACTGGCAGTGACTGTTGCTATTACTGGCAGTGACTGTTGCTATTACTAGCAGTGACTGTTGCAATTACTAGCAGTTATTGTTGCTATTACTAACAGTGACTGTTGACATTACTAGCAGTGACTGTTGCTATTACTAGCAGTAACTATTGATATTACTAGCAGTGACTGTTGCTATTACTAGCAGTGACTGTTGCTATTAATAACAGTGACTGTTGCTATTACTCGCAGTGACTTGCTATTACTAGCAGTAACTGTTGCTATTACTAGCAGCGACTGTTGCTATTACTAGCAGTGACTGTTGTTATTACTAACAGTAACTTGCTATTACTAACAGTGACTGTTGCTATTACTAGCAGAGACTGTTGCTATTATTAACAGTGACTGTTGCTATTACTAGCTGTAACTGTTGATATTACTAGCAGTGACTGATGATATTACTAGCAATGACTGTTGGTACTAATAGCAGTGACTGTTGGTATTACTGCGTGCGGCCAGCAGTAACAGCCTGGTTGATCCGGCCCTGATCCACCATGAGGCCTGGTCACAGACCGGGCCGCAGGGGCGTTGACCCCCGGAACTCTCTCCAGGTAAACTACAGGTAATTACTAGCAGTGATTGTTGTCATTACTAGCAGTGACTGTTGCTATTACTAGCAGTGACTGTTGCTATTACTAGCAGTTACTGTTGCTATTACTAGCAGTGTCTGTTGCTATTACTAGCAGTGTCTGTTGCTATTACTAGCAGTGTCTGTTGCTATTACTTGCAGTAACTGTTGCTATTACTAGCAGTGACTGTTGCTATTACTAGCAGTGACTGTTGCTATTACTAGCAGTGACTGTTGCTATTACTAGCAGTGACTGTTGCTATTACTAGCAGTGACTTGCTATTACTAGCAGTGTCTGTTGCTATTACTAGCAGTGACTGTTAGTACTAATAGCAGTAACTATTTGTATTACTAGGAGTGACCCTTGTTATTACTAACAGTGACTCTTGTTATTACTGGCAGTAACTGTTGCTATTACTAGCAGTGTCTGTTGCTATTACTAGCAGTGACTGTTAGTACTAATAGCAGTAACTATTTGTATTACTAGGAGTGACCCTTGTTATTACTAACAGTGACTCTTGTTATTACTGGCAGTAACTGTTGCTATTACTAGCAGTGACTGTTGCTATTATTAGCAGTGACTGTTAGTACTAATAGCAGTGACTGTTTGTATTACTAGGTGTGACCCTTGCTATTACTAGCAGTGACTGTTGCTATTACTAGCAGTGACTGTTGCTATTATTAGCAGTGACTGTTGCTATTATTAGCAGTGACTGTTGATATTACTAACAGTGACTGTTCCTATTACTAACAGTGACTGTTCCTATTACTAACAGTGACTCTTGCTATTACTAGCACTGACTGTTGGTATTACTAGCACTGACTGTTTCTATTACTAGCACTGACTGTTGCTATTACTAGCACTGACTGTTGGTATTACTATCAGTGACTCTTGCTATTACTAAGAATGACTGATGCTATTACTAGCAGTGATTGTTCCTCTTACTAGGAGTGATTCTTCCTATTACTAGTACTGACTGTTGGTATTACTAGCAGTGACTGTTGCTTTTACTGGCAGTGACTGTTGCTATTACTAGCAGTGACTCTTGCTATTACTAAGAATGACTGATGCTATTACTAGCAGTGACTGTTCCTCTTACTAGGAGTGACCCTTGCTATTACTAGCAGTGACTCTGTTACTAAGAGCAACTGTTACTATTGCTATCAGCGATTGTCATTATTGCTAGCGACGACTGTTACTGTTGCTAGCAGCGACTGTTACTGTTGCTAGCAGCGACTGTTACTGTTGCTAGCAGCGACTGTTGCTGTTGCTAGCAGCGACTGTTGCTGTTGCTAGCAGCGACTGTTACTGTTGCTAGCAGCGACTGTTGCTGTTGCTAGCAGCGACTGTTGCTGTTGCTAGCAGCGACTGTTACTGTTGCTAGCAGCGACTGTTGCTGTTGCTAGCAGCGACTGTTGCTGTTGCTAGCAGCGACTGTTGCTGTTGCTAGCAGCGACTTATAACATTTCAGAAAGCCATTGTTGCCATTTCCAACAAATGCTGTTTACATTCCAGTCAGCTGCTGTTATCAGAAATCAACCTCCATCTCTCCTCTCTCTCTCTCTCTCTCTCTCTCTCTCTCTCTCTCTCTCTCTCTCTCTCTCTCTCTCTCTCTCTCTCTCTCTCTCTCTCCTCTCTCTCTTTCTCCTCTACGTAGTATGGTGATAAGGGAGCAAGTAACACAAGAGTAAGACACTGAGGAACACTAAGAATAAGGTTCAGTAAGAATGAAAGGACACAGATGACTGAGAGTGGAGTACAAGAGTAGTGGCGTAATATAAATGAAGAAAGGAACTCGGGGATAAAGAAGGGAGTCAAAGGAAGATCTGAAACAAAACCTATATGGATCAGTGTATCTCCAAGAAAGGGACTAAGAGTTAAGATATCTATAGGAAAGGGACTAATGGTTAAGGGACCTTTAAGAAAGGGACTAAGGGATAAGGGGCCTTTAAGAAAGAGAATAAGGGTTATGGGATCTATAAGAAAGGGAGTAAGAGTTAAGGGACCTCTAATAAAGGGATTAATGGTTAAGGGGCCTTTAAGAAAGAGACTGAAAGTTAAGGAATCTCTAAAAAAAGGAATAAAGGCTAAGGGGCTTTTAAGAAAGAGACTAAAGGTTAAGGGACTTTTAAGAAAGAGAATAAGGGTTAAGGGATCTCTAAGAAAAGGACTAATGGTTAAGGCAGCTCCTAGAAAAGGACTAAAGGTTAAGGCAGCTCCTAGAAAGGGTCTAAGGGCGTGCCAAGGTAAGGTCTGTCTTAAGGACACAAGAAGGAGTGTTGGCACTAAGGCACTGTGTAACTAAAGATGGCACTGTGGCTGTTAGAGTCTGACCCCTGGTAGAGACACACTTGTTTGGGAAGAGATTGTGATTCTTCTGTGGGAGCAGAAATCAACCAAGCTAGAGTTGCACTGCTGGGTGGGTAGTGGTGAGTGGTGGCTGGTTGTGGGTGGTGGCTGGTTGTTGTTGTTGTTGGTGGTGGTAGTGACGGTGATGGTGGGTGGTGGTGGGTGGTAGTGGTTAGTAGTGGTGTTTAGGGTGGGGTATGATGTCGGGTGGTTGCTGGGATAGATGAGGGATGAATAGTGGATGGATGTGATGGTGTGGAATGGATGGTGGATGGATGTGGATGGATGGTATGGATGGTGATGAGTGGATGGGGAGATGGTGGGATGGATGGTGGGATGGATGGTGGGATGGATAGTGGGATGGATGGTGGGATGGATGGTGGGATGGATGGTGGGATGGACGGTGGGATGGACGGAGGGATGGACGGTGGGATAGACGGTGGGATGGACTGAGGAATGGACTGAAGGATGGACGGTGGGATGGACGGAGGGATGGATGGTGGGATGGACGGTGGGATGGACGGAAGGATGGACGGAGGGATGGACGGAAGGATGGACGGTGGGATGGACGGAAGGATGGACGGTGGGATGGACGGTGGGATGGACGGAGGATGGACGGTGGGATGGACGGTGGGATGGACGGTGGGATGGACGGAGGGATGGACGGTGGGATGGACGGTGGGATGGACGGAAGGATGGACGGATGGGATGGACGGTGGGATGGACGGAGGGATGGACGGTGGGATGGACGGTGGGATGGACGGAGGGATGGACGGAGGGATGGACGGTGGGATGGACGGTGGGATGGACGGAGGGATGGACGGTGGGATGGACGGTGGGATGGACGGTGGGATGGACGGTGGATGGGGACGGAGATGGATGGACGGAGGATTGTGGATGGACGAGGATGAGGGATGGACGGTGGATGGACGGTGGATGGACGGAGGATGGACGGTGGGATGGAGGTGGATGGACGGTGGGATGGACGGGTATAGATGGGGGATGATATGCAAGAGGATGGAGATGAAGAAGTAAAGAAGGAGAGAGGAGTAGGAGATTAGAGGAGAGAGGAGAGGGAGAGAGGAGAGAGAGGATAGAGAGAGAGAGAGAGAGAGAGAGAGAGAGAGAGAGAGAGAGAGAGAGAGAGGTTAATGAGAGAGAAGTTGTTGTATGTAAATTTCCTGGGGTGTGATTTAAGCAGGAGTGGCATGATAGATATACTGACAGCAGGTGGGATGATAGATGTACTGACAGCAGGTGGGATGATAGATGTGTTGACAGCAGGTGGGATGATAGATGTACTGCCAGTAGGTGGGATGATAGATGTACTGACAGTAGGTGGGATGATAGATGTACTGACAGCAGGTGGGATGATAGATGTACTGACAGAAGGTGGGATGATAGATATACTGACAGAAGGTGGGATTAAAGATGTACTGACAGCAGGTGGAATGATAGATGTACTGACAGAAGGTGGGATGAAAGATGTACTGACAGCAGGTGGGATGATAGATGTACAGACAGAAGGTGGGATGATAGATGAATTAACAGCAGGTGGGACAGTAGTTGGACTGACAGAAGGTGGGATAGTAGATGTATTGACAGCAGGTGGGAAGATAGATGTACTGACAGCAAATAAGATAGTAGATGTATTGACAGCAAGTGGGATAGTAGATGGACTGACAGCAGGTGGGATGGAGATAAGCTAACCTAGAGTGGAATTGATGATCTGTCATCTCCCACACAACATCACAGACCAGTCATCTCCCACACAACATCACTGTCCTTATAACATACAAAATGCTACAGGAGCATTGTTGGAATATTGTGAGAAATGTTGTAGTGTTTTTACCTCGTCGTTGTCTGTGAGTAGTTAGTGTTTTAATGGTGCTTGGTGTTTGTGATGTAGTACTCACTAGATGGAATAGTTTGTTTCGTGCACAGAAAATCTTTCGTACCATTCAAAACCGTGTATGAAGTTAGTATTGCTGGAAGTTTGAACCATGTGTTTACTAGCCATACACTTAAGTTCTTCTAGCCTCTGTATAGGGCATCAGCGGGTTTTTTTTTGCTTTACAAGTACATACGGGAGATAAGATTGAGTTGTATAAATGGAAAGCAGGAATAAATAAAGGGGATGTAAATAACGTGTTAAATATAAATATATATAACCAAGACAGAACTCGCAGCAATGGGTTCAAGCTGGAAAAAAATTAGATTTAGAAAGAATATATGAAAGCACTGGTTTAGTAATAGAGTTGTGGATGAGTGGAACAATCTCCCGAGTAACGTCGCTGAAGCTAAATTGTTGTGTAGTTTTAAAAATAGGTTAGACAAATACATGAGTGGGTGAGTTAAATCTGACTAGCTTGTCCTTTTTTCTTATATTCTTATGTCCCTACCGTTCATTCCTCTGGTTATCTACATGGGGTAATCGTGTCTGCCAGAATCCTTCTTTCAGCCAAGGGGTTAAATCCTTTATACTTTGTCTCTTGCAACATTTCTCTCACTCCCGCACAAGTTTTTTTTCCTGCAGAACTCTTACCCTTTCAATGTTACTGAAGGAGCTTTACCAGGGAGGTGCTCTGGCCTGTGCGTCGTACTCTGCGATTTTTTTCTGACGTATTATGTCATGTACAACGCTCTAAAGAATTCTTAGTTAAGGTTGCTGAAAGTTATGAGGTCTGCACACTGCTGACGTTGTCAGGTTCTTATGAGGTTCACCACACTGCTGACGTTGTTAGGTTGTAATGAGGTTCACCACACTGCTCACGTTGTTAGGTTGTAATGAGGTTCACCACACTGCTGACGTTGTTAGGTTGTAATGAGGTTCACCACACTGCTTACGTTGTTAGGTTGTAATGAGGTTCACCACACTGCTGACGTTGTTAGGTTGTAATGAGGTTCACCACACTGCTGACGTTGTTAGGTTCTTATGAGGTTCACCACACTGCTGACGTTGTTAGGTTGTAATGAGGTTCACCACACTGATGACGTTGTTAGGTTGTAATGAGGTTCACCACACTGCTGACGTTGTTAGGTTGTAATGAGGTTCACCACACTGCTGACGGTGTCAGGCTGTAATGAGGTTCACCACACTGCTGACGTTGTTGGTTGTAATGAGGTTCACCACACTGCTGACGGTGTCAGGTTGTAATGAGGTTCGCCACACTGCTGACGGTGTCAGGTTGTAATGAGGTTCGCCACACTGCTGACGGTGTCAGGTTGTAATGAGGTTCACCACACTGCTGACGGTGTCAGGTTGTAATGAGGTTCGCCACACTGCTGACGGTGTCAGGTTGTAATGAGGTTCGCCACACTGCTGACGGTGTCAGGTTGTAATGAGGTTCGCCACACTGCTGACGGTGTCAGGTTGTAATGAGGTTCGCCACACTGCTGACGGTGTTAGGTTGTAATGAGGTTCACCACACTGCTGACGGTGTTAGGTTGTAATGAGGTTCACCACACTGCTGACGTTGTTAGGTTGTAATGAAGTTCACCACACTACTGACGGTGTCAGGTTGTAATGAGGTTCACCACACTGCTGACGGTGTCAGGTAGTTACGCACGTCAGTGATGTGATCGGTATTAGTTTAACTCTGAGGTTCTTCACTTTCACCAACTTATGATCTATCTCTCTTCTCCAACTATTTGTCTTCCGTCCACAGGAAGAAACGTTGCCGTTCAGCACTTACCGTGACGAAACGTTTACTAGCGACTATATTAAATTAAATTTCTATATTCCTACCGAATTTAAGAAATGCTAATCACGTCAATGTCAAATAGAATATTTGTCGTTGTTCTGACGGACGCTTTTGAGCAGAAATTTTTGACATGAATGAGAAAAGTGCTGTAACAACAATATATTTTCTACGAGTTCTTTTGACGTGCATATTGACCTATTATTCTTCTGTTGTTTATAACTGGCCTCATTTTTTTCTTATTTTCAATGAGCTGAGTTATTATTTATCATCCGGTCATTTTTAAGAGGGGTTGCACAATCGGAAATATTTTGAATACGAGGACATGATTCCAAAACTCTTGGAGTCCTGTTTTGTTTACAAACACTTGCAACACCTGCTTGGCTTCGTATATAGGGAAAAACAAAGCTGCATTATTATTATTATTATTATTATTGTTACTATTATTATTATTATTATTATTGTTATTGTTTTTGTTACTATATTATTATTATTATCATCATTAAGTAGTTTTACGTCATTTTTTATCTTTAACGCTATTGTCTTTATTTCAAATCACGATAATTCATGTTAGGTTAGATCACATAAACCTACAAAATAACAAATTTAACCACAATAAACTAATAATTATAAAATAAGTGTCAGTGATACGTCTGGCAAAGAGGTGGTAAAAAAAAAAGAGCAACGTTGGTGCGAGGAAGAACCGAAATGGGAGGTAATCAGGTTTGATCCAAGGCAGGGAGGATAGCTCCAATTCCACGGATCAAAAGTAACGTTGATGGCTGGGAGAGACGCCTGGACATCGCCGTGACGTCATCAAGCCTGTCCGAGAAGATACAAATAGTAAACATCTCTTTGAACTGTATATTTTCGTGAAGTGGCAAACCCGTGTGGGTGGGTGTCAGTCGGGTTGGGGAGTGGTGAAGGCTTGATCCTCCGTCTCTGATCAGCCAGGTTGTCGCAGAGGGTTCCACTACTAACGTCTAGGTTCATATTCTTAGCCATGTTGTAGTTGTCATGAGAAAACTGTAGCGCTGAGTCGGAGTTGGTAACCTGACACAGGTGGGACCAACACGTATCCTGTAGTATGGTAATAAACTGTTTAAAGTGCAGTGTAAGTCGAGGCAGTGTAAGTCGAGGCAGTGTAAGTCGAGGCAGTGTAAGTCGAGGCAGTGTAAGTCAAAGTAGTGTAAGTCAAGGCAGTGTAACTCGAGGCAGTGTGAGATACAGACTGACCAAGGCAGTGTAACTCGAGGCAGTGTGAGATACAGACTGACCAAGGCAACTGCTGAGCGTGGCAACTACTGAGCGTGGCAACTACTGAGCGAGGCAACTGCTGAGCGAGGCAGCTGCTGAGCGTGGCAACTGAGCGAGGCAGCTGCTGAGCGAGGCAACTGCTCAGCGTGGTAACTAATGAGCAAGGCAACTACTGAGCGAGGAAACTACTGAGCGAGGCAGCTGCTGAGCGAGGCAAATGCTCAGCATGGCAACTGCTGAGCAAGGCAACTACTGAGCGAGGCAACTGCTGAGCGTATCAATCACAGCTGAAAATTTTCAGCCGATCTAAAAAGGCATTATCCAATCTAAATGATTTTTTTTTATGACCGAGATTCAAAATTTGGTTAATTTAGAAATTTCTGATATTATCCTAACACCACAAGACTTTGAAAAAACAATAAATGACATGGCCATGCACTCTGCTCCAGGCCCAGACTCGTGGAACTCAGTGCTCATCAAGAACCACACGAAGCCCCTTTCACGTGCCTTAAGTATTCTATGTATAGGGAACATGGACACAGGGGTCATCCCACAGTCACTATAAATAACAAACATAGTCCCACTCCACAAAGGTGGCAGTAAAGCAATTGCAAAGCATTACAGACCGATAGCACTAACGTCTCACATCGTAAAATTCTTTGATAGGGTCTTAAGAAAGAAGATCGCCACCCACTTAGATACACATCAGTTGCACAACCCAGGGCAGCATGGGTTTAGAACAGGTCGCTCCTGCCTATCCCAACTACTGGACCACTATGATATGGTCTTGGATGCTCTGGAGAAAAAACAAAATGCAGTAGTATACACAGACTTTGAGAAAGCCTTTGACAAGTGCGATCATGGTGTAATAGCACACAAAAGGAGTGATAAAGGAATAACAGAAGATAGTTGGTAGATGGATCTATAACTTCCTAATAGAACATAAAAAGTAATAGTAAACAAATTAAAGTCAGAGGCGGCTACAGTAAAAAGCTATGTTCCAAAAGGCACAGTACTTGCTCCCATCCTGTTCCTCATCCTCATATCTGACATAGACAGAGATGTAAGCTACAGTACCATGTCCTTTGCGGATGACACCCGAATCTACATGACAGTGTCATCCATCGAAGACACTGCAAAACTCCAAGCGGACATCAACCAAACCTTTAAATGGGCAGCAGAAAACAATATAAAGTTCAATGAAGACAAATTTCTATTACTCCGCGATGGACAACTTGAAGAAATAAAAATTATATCGGAGTATAAAATAAATTCAACTACACAATAGAGAGAAAAACTAATGTGAAAGACCTGGAAGTGATAATGTCAGAGAATCTCACTTTTAAAGATCACAACAATGAATCTACCACATCTGGTGGATGATGCCGAGCCAATAATGACTCTTTTCAGATCGCTTGTTCTCTCTCTAGTCTGGAATATTACTAACGGCCCCTTTCAAGGCAGGCGCAATTGCAGACCTGGAGAATATAGAGAGAACTTTCACGGCACGTGTAAGTACGATAAAGCACCTAAATTACTGGGAACGGTTGAAGTCCCTTGACCTGTACTCCTTGGAGAGCAGACGACAAAAATACATGGTAATATACACTTGAAAAATCCTAGAGGGACTAGTCCCAAATCTGCACACGGAAATTATTCCCTACGAAAGCAAAAAACTTGGCAGGAGATGCAACATTCCCTCAATGAAAAGCAGGGGCACCACGAGTACACTAAGAGACAACACAATAAGTGTCAGGGGCCCAAGACTGTTCAACTGCCTCCCAGCATACATAAGGAGGATTACCAATAGACCCCTGGCTGTCTTCAAGAAGGCGCTGGACAGGCACCTAAAGTCAGTACTTGACCAGCTGGGCTGTGGCTCGTACGTCGGTTTATGTGCTTCCAGCAGTAACAGCCTGGTTGATCAGGCCATGATCCCCCACGAGGCCTGGTCACGGACTGGGTCGCGGGGGCGTTGACCCCCGAAAACACCCTCCAGGTAAGTTCTTACTCGGAATCCAACAATTCCACGTAAATTAGCTGATCAAAAAATATTTGGAAAAACAAAAATGGCATAGTCGCCGTCTGGTTGAATCCTCCCTTATACTCAAATTTCCTTGTATGAATCTTAGTTCTGGCTTTGTCTCTGTAGATGCCTTCCTTTCCCATTACATTGTAAAATGCTCCAAACTTCAGAACACCCGTGACTTTACAAGATTCTTTTTTTCCCTTCTTCCTTTTCCCCTTTCCTCTTTCTCCTTTGGGTTTTCTTTCTTCTGCCTTGAGTATTTAGTCCATTATTATTATTTCCCCCCCTCTGTGTTCTTGTTCCTACCCTTTGTGGGCCCCTAGCTCCCTTGTGGGCCCCTAGCTCCCTTGTGGGCCCCTAGCTCCCTTGTGGGCCCCCAGCTCCCTTGTGGGCCCCTAGCTCCCTTGCAGTACTCCTCTTTCTTAGACTTTGACTGACTCCACTACTACTACTACCTCTACCATTACCTCTCTTCTTCCTATCCTTCTACCTCTCATGTCCCGTCCCTGTCTGCTGGCCTATATATACTCCCTCCTTCTCTTCTTTCTGTTAGTATGACTTTGTAAATGGTCCAAGTCGGACCAAAACGTCGTCGTAAGTTCCTCTCTTCTATGTGTGGATTATTTGTGTAATATTTGGAAAATTTTCATATCAGAGCTTTAATTTATCGGATGTCACTTTGTTTACAAGAAACATCAGAAATTGCAGAGTGACGAGGTACATTCAAATCATTTTTCAGTATATAATAGTACACCATTTTAATACATACACATTTTGAAAAATGGCGCCTACAGAGTGCAATGGCAGTCCTCAACTTCTCCTAAGTAGGATACTCCTATTTGGAAAAATAAACACAAATGCGGTATAATGTGATCGCTTATTGACATCGTTTCGCCCACACAGTGAGCTTTATCAAGTCACACACAGATCTGTATGTGACTTGATAAAGCCCACTGTGTGGGCGAAACGTGGTCAATAAAAGATCACATTATAACTGTATTTGTGTTTATTTTTCCATCCTGTCGGAGTTTTATACCATTTATCTCCAGGATACTCCCGTACAGGAGTGGTATACAATACCCACAAGATCAAGAATTAGACAGATGCAACATCCGGGTATTTTTTATCAATACAATACAAGGACATAATGTGATGTAGAACTATATACAAAATATGAGGTGCTCAGTCCCCCAGGATACTCCTGTGATGAAAGTTTGAATTCGATAAGTGAAGACATTCTCATGTAATCGCATGGAAACCAAATTCAGGAATAGGGAGTATGAAAATGGCCTGAGAGCACCTGCACATACCAAGAGCTGCACGAAACTGCACCAGTTACAGTACAGTACACCAGCACTGATAATTTGAAGCTGAGCAGATGAGGCGTTACCAAGGTATCAACGAAAACCCCGTAGAAAATAATACGGAAATACGCTAACGTATCCCTTCAGAGATACCTTAGCGTATTAGGTATCCCTAGGGATACTTAATACGCAATTAATAGTGCATTAGGTATCCCTAGGGATTCCTAATACGCTATTAATAGTTTATTAGGTATTCCTAGAGTTACCTAATACGCTATTAATAGTGTATTAGGTATCCCTTCAGGGATACCTGTTTATCGATTTATAAAAAGCATAATCAGAGGAAGTATCCATGGGTCATCGAAATTAACCAGAGCTGAACCAGACAATCTGGTTAACTGAAGACGTCAGATAATTATGGTAAATTATATTCCATGACAACAGTTGTTTTTTGTCGTGGAATAAATATATTGTTGAGTTCACGGGGGGAAGCGCTTGACCCGTAAGGGTCATGCAGCTCCTGGGAAGTGATGGTCAGTGTTGATCCATGACTGACATAATTCTCATGCCTTGGAGCAAGGTACACCTTTAATCAAGAGCCCTTCGCCAGCGTTAAGGTCCACTTTGCATCAAGAGTCCTTCACTAGCATCAAGGTCCAAGTTGGATCAAGAACCCTTCACCAGCTTCAAGGTACACCTTGCATTAGGAGCCCTCCATCAACATCAAGGTCCACCTTGCATCAAGAGTCCTTCACTAGCATCAAGGTTCAACTTGGATCAAGAACCCTTCACCAGCATCAAAAACTCAATATGACATCATTAAAGGACAGAAAATTCAGAGTTGACATGATAGCAAGGCTGGTAACGAGGTCACACAATAAAGCTGAGGTCAAAGTTGAGCCACAGGGATTTTAGGAAGTATTTTTTCAGCTTCAGAGTGATCAGATCAGATCAGTCATAGAGATATTAGGAAGTATTTCTTCAGCCTTAGAGTTGTCGGGAAGTGGAACACTCTGGAGGGTGAAGTAGTGGAGGCAGGATCCATACACAGGTACGATAAAGCTCTTGGAGCAGGGAGAGAGTGGACCTAGTAGTGACAAGAGAAAAGGTGGGGCCAGGAGTTGAGACTTGACCCCTGCAACCAAAAATAGGTAAGTACACACACACACACACACACACGACAAGGTGGACAGAGACAGAATGTTCCAGAGATGGGACACAGCAACAAGGGGTCACAGTAGTAAATTGAAGACTCAGGTGAATCACAGGGATGTTAGGAAGTATTTCTTCAGTCACAGAGTGGTCAGGAAGTGGAATAGTTTGGGAAGCGATGTAGTGGAGGCAGGTTCCATTCATAGCTTTAAGAAGAGGTCTGATAAAGCTCATGGTGCAGGGAGAGTGACCCAGTAGCGGCCAGTCAAGAGGCGGGTCCAGGAGCTATGACTCGACCCCTGCAACCACAACTAGGTGAGTACACACACACATACAACACACACACACACACACACACACACACACACACACACACACACACACCCGGTGGCCTAGTGGTAAAGCTCTCGCTTCACGCACGGAGGGCCCGGGTTCTATTCCCGGCGGGGCGGAAACATTTCGAAATGTTTCCTTACACACACAAACACTCACACACATACATACAACAGGCCTAGTGTCAAATCGACATGTGCCTAGGACAAAATGGTAACTAACACACACACACACACACACACACACACACACACACACACACACACACAGAAATTGGCTCCTGGAGTTCAACCCCACTAAGTGCAAAGTCATGAAGATTGGGGAAGGGCAAAGAAGACCGCAGACGGAGTACAGTCTAGGGGGCCAGAGACTACAAACCTCACTCAAGGAAAAAGATCTTGGGGTGAGTATAACATCAGGCACATCTCCTGAGGCGCACATCAACCAAATAACTGCTGCAGCATACGGGCGCCTAGCAAACCTAAGAACAGCATTTCGACATCTTAATAAGGAATCGTTCAGAACACTGTACACTGTGTACGTTAGGCCCATACTGGAGTATGCAGCACCAGTTTGGAACCCACACCTAGCCAAGCACATAAAGAAACTAGAGAAAGTGCAAAGGTTTGCAACAAGACTAGTCCCGGAGCTAAGGGGTATGTCCTACGAGGAGAGGTTAAGGGAAATCGACCTGACGACACTGGAGGACAGAACATGATAACGACATAAAAAATACTGAGAGGAATTGACAAGACAGAATGTTCCAGAGATGGGACACATCAACAAAGGGACACAGTTGGAAGTTGAAGACTCAGATGAATCACAGGGATGTTAGGAAGTATTTCTTCAGTCACAGAGTGACCAGGAAGTGGAATAGCTTGGGAAGTGATGTAGTGGAGGCAGAATCCATTCATAGCTTCAAGAAGAGGTATGATAAGGCTCATGGCGAAGGGAGAGTGACCCAGTAGCGGCCAGTGTAGAGGTGGGGCCAGGAGATATGAATCGACCCCTGCAACCACAACTAGGTGAGTACAACTAGGTGAGTACACACACACACACACACACACACACACAACTCACATACACACACACACACACACACACACACATACACACAAGGAATCGTTCAAGACACTGTACACCGTGTACGTCAGGCCCATACTAGAATATGCAGCACCAGTCTGGAACCTACACCTGGTCAAGCACATAAAGAAACTAGAGAAAGTGCAAAGGTTTGCGACAAGGTTAGTTCCACAACTCAGGGGTCTGTCTTATGAAGAAAGGTTGAGGGAAATAGGACTAACAACACTGGAGGAAAGAAGGGTCAGAGGAGACATGATAACGACATACAAAATACTGCGGGGAATTGACAAGGTAGACAGTGACAGGATGTTCCAGAGAGGGAACACAGAAACAAGGGGACACAACTGGAAGCTGAAGACTCAGATGAGTCAAAGGGATGTTAGGAAGCATTTCTTCAGCCACAGAGTAGTCAGGAAGTGGAATAGTCTAGAGAAAGACATAGTGGAGGCAGGAACCATACATAGTTTTAAGACGAGGTATGACAAAGCTTATGGAGCAGGGAGAGCAGAGACCCAGTAGCGGACAGCGAAGAGGCGGGGCCAGGAGCTGAGTCTCGACCCCTGCAACCACAATTAGGTGAGTACAATTAGGTGAGTACACACACACACGTACACCACTCACTCACACACACACACACACACACCACTCACTCACCACACACACACACACACACACACACACACACACACACACACACACACACACACACACACACACACACACACTCTTTGTAACACTCTTGTGCAGGAACTAATTAAGTTCTACGCAAAAATCATGAATAAACGTTTTCGAATGACCCGAAGGTGGCAGTACGAGGCTTGTTTGTGTGTTATGTGCTGGCAAGGGGCGAGGGGGGAGGGGTTAGTGGTGACACTTGAGTGGTAAGAGAGAGTGAGGAGATGGGTGGGAGGGAGAGAAGAGAAGTGGGGAAATTTGTGGAAAATAAGAGAGAAGAGGAGTGGCGGAGAAGGGTAGAGAAGTGGACACGTTCACATTTCAACTTTCTCTCTCGTCTCTCGGTCGTCTCGTCGCTAGACACAGCACTCTTTATTTGTGGTTAAATATGCATTTTTATAGGTTATTGTAGCCTAACCTAACCTAACCTAACCTAACCTAACATTACTTAGCCTAACCCTTTTGAACCTAATTTACATTTTCAAGCTTATTTAGTAATCACTAAACAACATATACTAGCATCAGTCTAGTTAGGCAGTCACACATCAACCCAGAGACAATCACAACAATAAGACACTCAGGTTCCCCACTTGAATGGGAAGGACGAGACACAACAGTTATCCAGACACACTCAGTCCCCCAGATAATGACAGCTCATTAAGAGAGGTTATCTGACCACCTTCACCTCCCTCTCTCCCGCTAGAAAGCCATGTTAGTAAGCACCTTGAGAACACTAAAAGTTCCTACTCGATAATGTAGTTCTCTACTTAACCGGCAAGGAACTACCCACTCTTCCTATTCCTGTATATATCTGGTCTCTCACTCTCTCCTCGTTCGTTGGTTTCTTCTGAAGAGAACCTCATCTGGAGGTCAAAATATGCAAATTATAATTCTTCCTTGATTTTGTCTCAATGTGGGCCACTGGTTGGCGACTCGTTTTCATAAGAAAGATACCCAGGCGTTGAGCAAGTTTCTTAGTCTTCCACTTGTTGACAGTGTATGACATTAATGTGATGACATTTGTCTGTCACGCCAACACTATGGAATCTTGGATCAGAGGATATCCTTCAAAACTCTTTGCTAATCTCTGACCAAAGTTTTGGACATGACCTGCTTGTCCCGCCCGCCTGTGACGATGTCTTTAACTGCTGCACTTCTTTTTTGACTTCAAAATAAAAGTGCTCAGTCTCCTGCCACTGCTTCAGATTGATCAAGACCTGCAGAGTCAGCATCCTTTTTCAAAGCTGAGAGACTGATCACCTTATCTTCTGCTGCTCTAGTATGAACACCTCTTAAGACTGAGAGACTGACTACCTCATCTTCTACTGTCTCCAGTGAGTTCGTCGTATTTACAAAATTTTCATTAGTCAAAGCAGGATGCACACCTCAGTAAATAGGTTAGCTTAGGTAAAATTAGCTACCCTGTGAGAAGTTACAAGGCTTCGTAGACATCTGATCACGTATACTCTGTTCCATCTACTTCAGATGAATCTTGTGTTCTCGAGGACTGACGATGTAGTAGCTGTCAGGGGGATGGGGGTGATAGTTGAGACTTCCTGCAAAATGGATCTAACAGCAGTAATTATCAGCTAGTTCGTCTAGATGATTTCACATTTGGAAGTGTTGAGGACGAGTCCCATGTCTTCTTACCGTGACTCCACTGGTGTATGGCCTACTGCCAGGTATCTTACGCTGCCAGAGAACCGTCAACCACGTGCTGGATGTTGTGTTAGCTGCTCAATCTAGTTGCGAGTTCTCTTAACTCTGAGCAGCCGAGGAATGAGGTTAGTGGATCTTCTTGCTGGACGGCCTCTGACGATGGGCCTTCATGCTTGCCGAATAACAAACGATTATTTTTTTTTTGGACTTTGCTGAAACGAAGGGACAAAGACTATGGAAACAATCATGAACGGCTCCCAAGACTTCGTCTTTTAACTTTGTTAAAGCATTCCTACTTTAACTAGAGTCTTGTCTCCAGGCAAGTTAGCCCCTGCTGCATCATCTGCTGCTTCACTACCTTGAGTGATCCCAGAATCAAGTCGGCTTGACTGAAGCAGCTGCCAGCGCCTGTGTGAATATTTCTGACTGACAGTTTGGCATAGAGACTGCGAAAGGTGTTACCAGAGTTAAAAGGCCTGATTCCCCGGTCCCTCTTTTTAAAAAGCAGACACAAACACACACATATACACACACACACACACACACACCGACCCACACACACACACACCGACCCACACATACACACACCGACCCACACACACACACATACACACACACACACACACCGACCCACACACACCGACCCACACACACACACACCGACCCACACACACACACACCTACCCACACACACAACGACCCACACACACACACACACACCGACCCACACACACACACACACCGACCCACACACACACACCGACCCCCACACACACACACACACTGACAAAGGGAACGAGGGCAGAATGTTTCAGAGATGGGATACATGAACAAGAAGGAACAAATGGAAGCTGAAAACTCAGATTAGTTATAGGGATGTTAGGAAGTATTTCTTCAGTCTTAGGGTTGTCAGGAAGTGGGGCAATCTAGAGAGTGAAGTGGTAGAGGCGGGATCCATTCATAGCTTTAATAAGAGGTACGATAAGGCTCTTGGAGCATTTTCTGAGTTGTGAATCGACCCCTGCAACCACATATAGGTGAATACACACACACACACACCTGTGTTATTTACTTTATATATGGAATATTAGTGTCAAATATACTTCACTGAGTCTTACCATAACTAAATTGTGCTGACGATTAAAATTATTTTTTTTTGGTGTACTGATTTACAGTCAAGGTCTGCAGCACAGAGGTTAAAACCTCTGCTAAATTTAAGTTAAATATTGCCACGACACTCAGAATGGGGAGAACTGGGATACTCTGATTATAAATCTTCCGAGAGGAACCAGGACTATAAATTTTCATAATCTTCTTGTGAAATCTAATTATAATGTCACGAAGACAACGAATGAGAAAATCCTCTGATTTAGTAATAGGATCAATGGGATCAACTGTTATTAAGTTAACCTTACTTTTATTTGCAAGAATTTCCTCCATTTTCCTATTTATTCTGTTTAGTCCATAACTTTAATACACTTGCATTTATCTGATTTTGTTATAATGATATTCTTGTCTGACTTCAAGACTATGAAGGATAGAGAAACTTTCTGAGAGAAGTGCAATGGTAAAGGGAATTGGAAGGAAAACGTGTACTAGAAAAGACTGAGTTAATAGTCAAATTGCCAATAGGAGAGGGAAATATTCATTCAAAGCATGAAGAAAGAAACAAGAAAAAACAAAACAAGGAGAACCCATGAATGGAGAGAGAGACATAGACAGACAGAGAGAGAAGGAATAGTGCAATATGATTTAAAAGTAATGTAGAGCAACCCAAACAGCAGAATACTTGGAAACAAGCAGGAGAGCTAGAAACCAATGTGAAAGAATAAAAGGCGAAGCTGGAAGTCAGTTTGCCAGTGATATTACTCCAAAAGCCAAAAACTAAAATAAAGTTATTCAACACCTACATGAGCAAAAATAAAAGAGGACTGTGAAGGACCAAGTGATAAGGTTGAACGAGAAGTGAGGAAATCTAACAGTGATTTTCAGATAAGTATTTGAAGAGCTCAGCAGAAAATTCAAAGATTTCTTCACAAACGAAAGTGGAAAGCTCCCAGAATTAATGGGTGCTAAAAGTGTCAGCCCATCAAGATAAAGGCGGAGACTTCTAAGAGAGCTGCAAATAACTAAAGCAATAGATCTAGATAACGTATCTCCCCAGATGCTGAGATAAAGAGTAGAATCATCGTCCGACACAATAACTAACAAAGACATGCAACCAATATCTCCAGTCAAGATATATGCCAAAAAAATAAAAAAAAGCAAATGTGTCCCATGTATAAAGTTGGGGCCTCACGAGAGGCACAGTATCTCTAACAAGCATACTGTCAACAGTTCTAGAGAACATTGTAAAGTATAGTGGAACATTTGGAGAGAATAAGATTCTTGACAGAAATTCAGTATGGACTTAATAATGATGTCCTATTGCAAAGTCACGAGAGATTGTAGAGTTAAGAAAGGACAATAGTCACGAGAGATACAGCAATAAAGACAGAGTTGGGCCGACTGCTTCTTGAACTGCAAAAATGCATTTGATACAATACCACACCAGAGATTATTCCAGTATTTATAAGAGTTTTCAGATGGGCCAATGGGTACCCAAATGACAGAAGGTGGAGAGTAACAATAAAAGCTCAGACATTAGAATGGATGAATGGGGACCCACAAGGATCAGTATAATGACCGCTGCTGTTCCTAACATATGTGAACGACCCACCAAAGGGGATTGAGCCTTACGTATTACAGTTTGTTAATAATGATAAACGGATGAGGAAACTAGGAACATGAAAGAACAGTACTTAGCCCTAGGGAGACCTCAACACACTACAGATATGGGTAAACAAATGGGTTTCTCGTGTTCAACCCCAGCAAATGCAAGAGTCATGCGATTTGAAAATGAAGGCAGACCAGTGACAGAGTACAACATTAGATCTCGAGAGAGAATATAGGTGCACACACGCAAGGCGCCTCAAACCATTGCTTGGACTCATGATACAGAATCCTGGACGTCAACTCAGGCGCCACAGCAACATAACGGCCATCCTTATGTCAATACCAACTCATATGTGACTGCAGTTATTCATATACACATGCATGCCAGCATACACATGCATGCCAGCATACAAATACATTCACGTCCATGGAGTTGCATAAGCAAATTCCAAGATGACTCAGCATATTCTTGGGTATTCTGGAAAAGTTGTGGACATATTTACAAGTATTTCCTGGTACACAAGTTGGACCGTGTTGGGAGGGAGAGTGGGAGGAGCAGTGAGAAGTGAGAAGTGGGGGAAGAAAGAGAGCAGTGGAAGAAGGGGTGTATGGAAAGGACATGAAAAGGGAGGAGCGAAAGGGAATAATGAAAAGAGAAAAGATAGGAGTAAGATGAGAAAGAGACAGAGAGAGAGACCAGACAGACATAGACAAAGACAGACAGACAGACACAGACAGACAGACAGAAAGATAGAGAGAAAGAGAGAGAGACTACCATTCACTACTCTCTGTCTTCCCGGCACCAGGCTGGGTGACACACACAAGAACGTACAAACTTCACCACAAAAGAAACCTCAGTCCCTTGTGCCTCAATGCACACGATTGGAATAGTACAGGATGCGGCATATGTTGATACTGCAGATAAATATTAGTGTTCGAGATATGAATGGAATCAGTAGAGGAAGTCACAAGTCATCATATGGAAACTAATCTCCAATTTTTTTTTTTTTAACAAAAATAGTAAATTTCGACATACACAGACCAAATCTAATTAAAAACTTTGAAAGTGGCCAGAATCCTAAAATACACAAGCACATTAAGCTTGAAGCGGCTCAAGTGTTGCGATATTCAGTAATCAACACGAGATGGTGAAGTTTATCAGATGCGACACTCACAAATTATCGAATTAAAAACAGTATTTAAATTTTCCCAATTTCTTCCCCAAATAAGAGGACTTGCACTGGCAAAAATTAATGCAAAATTTTCTCTTAGTAAGACTGACCAGGTTTTAAGTACCGTAAGAAGGTGAGCAAATAAGTAAGTTTAATGTAAACTTAGTGTAGGTAACTTACTAATTTTTAACAATGGTCTTGAGGGAACACAAATGTTATAGGCGCATAAAACAACATTGAATAAATTTAACCCAACATAACCAAATAAAATCAAACACTGACTTGTTTCTGGTGACTGGAAACACTTTCCAGTTATTTCACACAAACTAATATGATTAATAAAATAGTCATATGACAATTTACAAAACCTAACATCAAGAGATTGTTTCTCTCGAGTAAATCACATCAACACTAAAAGTTTCAAGCCGACCGGAAGATGAATTTTCCAGTTACTGCACCTAATCCAACACAGTTTTTAGCTACACAGCTTAAACCCAAGACACGATCTATCCATTCTACACGATGTATCAACCAGTGAAGATGGGTTATATAACCCCGGTGGATGGGAGGCTTTTAAATTCGATCCGGGCAAGGGGAAGATAACGCCAGTTCCTCGGATCAAGAGCCCCTCACCAGCATCAAGGCAAAATGATTCAGTTCAGTGAAATAATTTAGGGATTAAGGGGGACGTAAGTTCCCCAGTCTTTTAATAACATGTTTATTTTTCCACTATAATCTACATTTGTCCATAATTACTAATTACTAGCAATTATGGACAAGGTAGATTATAGTGGACAAATGAACATGTTATTAATTAAAAGACGGGGGAACTTAAGTGCCTCTTAAAAGTAACAAACTGGCATCTATACACTCCAGTAAATAAACCAACGTTCTTCTAAGTGGGACACAACACCGTTGAAATTTTCAAGGCGGACTGAGGAGCCTGTCACCGCCTGTCACCGCCTGTCACACGGAAACAAAAATCTTGGAACGGCCTATGTAGCATTGTGTTATAGAACACTAACGAGTGGGAGTTGTCCCATGAATCTTTCCCAAGATACATCACACAAGAGTTGAAAATTTGAAGCCAATGAAAAAAAAATGTGTTAAAGAGTAATAAACGAACACTTATAACAAAGCAAATGAAAGTGTTGGTGAAAATGTTCCTCGTTAAACTTTAAAACAACATAAAACACGGTTTTTTCAGTTTATTTTTCTCATTTATATTTTGTTTATTATTCTCTATTGGCTTGCAATTAAAATATTTTTATTTATTTTAAATACAATTTGATAAATACTGGCAATTTTTGAGGGAACAATGGCACATACACAGCTCAAAATTAATATAAAATACTTCCTATTAAGATACATCAGCATTTGGAGGTTTGAAGCTGATCGGAAAAATCATTCACTAGTTATTATATGGGAAACAATTTGCTTAAAGGTGAATATTCCTTCCGAAGAAGTACCCCTTGAAACGGATCCCCACCTAAAAAGGACCCCCCTCCCTTGAAGTCGACCCCCCCCACATAAATGGGACTCCTTGAAGTGACCTGTCTATTGACACCTTCGCTCACCAAATCAGTTAATTCTAAATTCAGAGCAATAACTCTAAGCTTCCCATCACTGGGATGGTGACAGCAGTCAGTCAGTCATGCATAATCCTGACAGTGACTCTTGCTATTTGCAACATTGTGCTGCTACTTGAAACATTGTGTTGCTAGCTGCAGCACCGTGTTGTTAACACTAATGACTGTGTTGCAAGCAGCGACAGTGTTGCTAACAGTATCACTGTGTTGCTGGTAGTATTGCTGTTTCGCTAGCAGCATCACAGTTTGTGTTGCTAGCAACATCAATGAGTGTGTTGCTATCAGTATCACAGTCTGTGTTGCTAGCAACATCAATGGGTGTGTTGCTAGCAACATCACTGGGTGTGTTGCTAGCACCATCATTGGGTTGCCACTACTATCGCTGTGTTCCTAACACCATCACTTACAGTGTTGCTACCACCATCACTGACAGTATTGCAACCACCATCACTGACAGTGTTGCTGGCACTATCACTGACAGTGTTGCTACCACCATCACTGACAGTGTTCCTGGCACTATCACTGACAGTGTTGCTACCACCATCACTGACAGTGTTCCTGGCACCATCACTGACAGTGTTGCTGGCACCATCACCGACAGTGTTGCTGGCACCATCACTGACAGTGTTGCTGTCACTATCACTGACAGTGTTGCTGGCACTATCACTGACAGTGTTGCTAGCACTATCACTGAGAGTGTTGCTGCCACTATCACTGACAGTGTTGCTGGCATTATCACTGACAGTGTTGCTACCACCATCACTGACAGTGTTGCTGGCACCATCACTGACAGTGTTGCTGGCACTATCACTGGCAGTGTTGCTGGCACTATCACTGACAGTGTTGCTGGCACTATCACTGACAGTGTTGCTGGCATATCACTGGCAGTGTTTCTGGCACTATCACTGAGAGTGTTGCTGTCACTATCACTGACAGTGTTGCTGACACTATCACTGAGAGTGTTGCTGCCACTATCACTGACAGTGTTGCTGTCACTATCACTGAGAGTGTTGCTGTCACTATCACTGACAGTGTTGCTGTCACTATCACTGACAGTGTTGCTGGCACTATCATTGGGAGTGTTGCTGGCACTATCACTGACAGTGTTGCTGCCACTATCACTGACAGTGTTGCTGCCACTATCACTGACAGTGTTGCTGCCACTATCACTGACAGTGTTGCTGCACTATCACTGACAGTGTTGCTGGCACTATCACTGACAAGTGTTGCTGGCACTATCACTGACAGTGTTGCTGGCACTTTTATTGACAGTGTTGCTGGCACTATCACTGACAGTGTTGCTACCACCATCACTGACAGTGTTGCTTCCACTATCACTGACAGTGTTGCTGTCACTATCACTGACAGTGTTGCTGGCACTTTTATTGACAGTGTTGCTGGCACTATCAATGACAGTGTTGCTACCTCCATCACTGACAGTGTTGCTGGCACTATCACTAACAGTGTTGCTGGCACTATCACTGTCAGTTTTGCTTTCACTATCACTGACAGTGTTGCTGTCACTATCACTGACAGTGTTGTTGGCATTATCACTGACAGTGTTGTTGGCACTATCACTGACAGTGTTGCTAGCACAATCACTGACAGTGTTGCTGGCAATATCACTGACAGTGTTGCTAGCACCATCACTGACATTGTTGCTGTCACTGTCACTGATAGTGTTGCTGGCACTATCACTGACAGTGTTGCTGGCACTATCACTGACAGTGTTGCTGGCACTATCACTGACAGTGTTGCTGGCACTATCACTGACAGTGTTGCTGGCACTGTCACTGACAGTGTTGCTGGCACCATCACTGACAGTCTTGCTGGCACTATCACTGACAGTGTTGCTGGCACTATCACTGACAGTGTTGCTAGCACTATCACTGACAGTGTGGCTGGCACTATCACTGACAGTGTTGCAGGCACTATCACTGACAGTGTTGATGGCACTATCACTGACAGTTTTGCTGGCACTATCACTGGCAATGTTGCTGGCACTATCACTGACAGTGTTTCTGTCACTATCACTGACAGTGTTGCTGGCACTATCACTGACAGTGTTGCTGGCACTATCACTGACAGTGTTGCTGGAACTATTACTGGCAGTGTTGCTGCCACTATCACTGACAGTGTTGCTGGCACTATCGCTGACAGTGTTGCTGGCACTATCACTGACAGTGTTGCTGTCACTATCACTGACAGTGTTGCTGTCACTATCACTGACAGTGTTGCTGGCACTATCACTGACAGTGTTGCTGGCACTATCACTGACAGTGTTGCTGGCACTATCGCTGACAGTGTTGCTGGCACTATCACTGACAGTGTTGCTCGCACTATCACTGACAGTGTTGCTGGCACTATCACTGACAGTGTTGCTGGCAGTATCACTGACAGTGTTGCTGGCACTCACTGACTATGCTGGCACTATCACTGACAGTGTTGCTGTCTCTATCACTGACAGTGTTGCTGGCACTATTACTGACAGTGTTGCTTGCACTATCACTGACAGCGCTGCTGCCACTATCACTGACAGTGTTGCTGGCACTATCACTGACAATGTTGCTGTCACTATCACTGACAGTGTTGCTGGCACTATCACTGACAGTGTTGCTGGCACTATCACTGACAATGTTGCTGTCACTATCACTGACAGTGTTGCTGGCACTATCACTGACAGTGTTGCTGGCACTATCACTGACAATGTTGCTGTCACTATCACTGACAGTGTTGCTGGCACTATCACTGACAATGTTGCTGGCACTATCACTGACATGTTGCTGCCACTATCACTGACAGTGTTGCTGGCACTATCACTGACAGTGTTGCTGGCTCCTCACCAATACACTTGTTAACTGTATCCTCTTTCTGTAACAGTTTTGCTTGATTTCTTCTTTATCTTCTATCATTACTTCCCTTGACTCTTGTTTTCCTACGACCATTGCAGCTTTTTTTCATATTTTTTTCAGTATTCTGCCCCTCCCCCATCCCGTTCCTGCACTCTTATGAACCTGTAAATCTTCAAAACACTTTCCATTTTTGTTTCCTGAAATCTCCAATCCTTCAGGCATCAAACAATCTTCTTCCGACAACTTTTCCACAACCTCTTCAACTCTTCAACCATCGACATTTTTTTGTCAAGACTTTCTTTCCTCTCCACCAGTTCGTCAGACAACATATTACCCAACTTCTTCTACTACCCTCTTCGTTCTCGCCTTGCCCTGGCATCGGGCAGTATAAAGAGAGGTGGAGATTAGACGGGAGTGTGTGGATGCTCTTCCTGTCTCAGCCCAGCACTATCTGCTTTAATTCCCTTTACAGACGGTAACTTGTGAAGAGACAGCCAGCCTCCCGTTGCCATGGTTACAACCAGAGCCACAGGTGGTGAGGGGAAGAGGAAGAGGTGGAGAAAGAAAAGGGGATGGTGGAAGAGGTAGAGAAAAAAAAGAGGTTGGTGGAAGAGGTGGAGAGAAGAAAGAAGGTGGTGATGGAAGAGGCAGAAGGTAATAGTTGCTGATAGTAGTGAGAGTAAAGAAGGAAGAATGGGTGAAAATAGAAGAAGTATGGTCGCTGTGATGAGCAGAGATGAGGGAACTGATGAAGAGAGGTAAGGGACACATGGAGAAGCCAGTAAAACATTTGGTACAAATAAAATAACTCCCTAACTGGGCTGTTCCCAGACCTGGGTGACAAT
Organism: Cherax destructor; assembly: GCA_009830355.1. Taxonomy (NCBI): domain Eukaryota; kingdom Metazoa; phylum Arthropoda; class Malacostraca; order Decapoda; family Parastacidae; genus Cherax; species Cherax destructor. The sequence goes on along the minus strand of WNWK01008831.1, from coordinate 31,265 downwards.
CCACATCACAGTTCAAGAAATTCACACAAAACATAACAAATCACACACCTCCCTCGCGACCCAAATCAAGTGATAGAAATTCCTAAGTTTGGGATCACCTAAAAACATTCCCTTGGAGGGATGCAGGCAATGAGTGCACTGTACACTACCTGTACACTACCTGTACACTAGATCAACGGGAGAATAACAAACCAGATGAGGAAGAGCAACAAAACAACAAGAATAAAACAAACTCTTGATCGTTGATGCACTGAATGCTGAGGAATTTTAAAAGAAGTATTTTAAAGTAATCAAAAGTATTTTACCAAAGGAGGGAATGTTTAAATTGGAGTTGGAGTATTTTAAAAAGACAGAATTTTAAGGTTAGTCAACGGATTTTAAAAGGAAAGGGAGTATCATTAGGTGAGTCGACGTATTTGAAGAGGAAAAAGTATAAGGTGATGAGTCGACGTATTTTAAGAGGAAAAAGTATAAGGTGATGAGTCGACGTATTTTAAGAGAGTATCTTAAGGTGAGTCGACGTATTTTAAGAAAGTATCTTAAGGCGAGTCGACGTATTTTAAGAGAGTATCTTAAGGCGAGTCGACGTATTTTAAGAGAGTATCTTAACGTGAGTCGACGTATTTTAAGAAAGTATCTTAAGGTGAGTCGACGTATTTTAAGAGAGTATCTTAAGGCGAGTCAGCGTATTTTAAGAGAGTATCTTAAGGCGAGTCGACGTATTTTAAGAGAGGGAGAAATTTAAGTTGAACAGACTTGTTGTAAGACTAAAGGGATTGTTTTAAGGGTCTTTGACGTATTTCTAGAGAAAGTGTCAAGTTTTGCAGGGTGGCAGGCATTATCTATTGGCAGATATTAAACTATGGCAGATATTGTAGGCTGGCGGGTATTATATAATGACAGGTATTGTACAAAGACAGGTATTGTAGAATGACAGGAATTGAAGAATAGCAGGTATTGCAGAATGACTTATATTGTACAATGGCAGGTATTGCAAGATGACAAATACTGTATTAGAGGATAACATGTATTGTAGGATGGCAAGTATTGGACGAGAGCAAGTATTGTATTAAGGCAGGTATTGTAGGATGGCAGGTATTGTAGGATGGCAGGTATTGTAAGATGGCAGGTATTGTAATATGGCAGGTATTGTAGGATGGCAAATATTGTAAGATGGCAGGTATTGTAAGATGGCAGATATTGTAAGATGGCCGGTATTGTAGGATGGCAGGAATTGTAGGATGGCAGGTATTGTAGGATGGCAGGTATTGTAGGATGGCAGATATTGTAAGATGACAGGTATTCTAGGATGGCAGGTATTTATCAAGCACTACACAACTTATTATTAGAATCAAACTATGCGCTAAACCCAGTAGGATAATACAGCTTAGCAGGGCAGGTGATGTAGCTGAAGAAGAGCGCAGCAAGAGTTGAGAGGAGCTCTACACAAAGCTTCATGCTATACGCAGACCTTCATCAAACTGTATGTAGATTTTTATTAAGTTCAACACAGAGCTTTATCCAGCTCTACGCAAAGAGTTATCAAGCTCTACACAGTCCTATATCCAGCTCTACAAGGAGCTTCATCCGACTCTTTGCAGACATTTGTCAAGCTCTGCGAAGAGGATTATCCAGTTCTTCCTAGAGCTTCATCAAGCTCTTCACATACCTTAATCAAGCTCTTCACAGACCTTAATCAAGCTCTTCACAGATCTTAATCAAGCTCTTCACAGACCTTAATCAAGCTCTTCAAAGAGCTTTATCAAGTCCTACACAGAGTTTTTATCAAACTCAGCACAAAGCTTTATCAAGCTATATACAGCTCTATACGTCTTCAATAAAAGCTGGCCCAACAATGTGAGCAACGAAATTGGATCAAGGTATCACAAGTAAGTTGTGAAGTGTCAAGTGTCACATGGGTGTCAAGTGTCGTGTGTCATCTGCATGTCGCGTGTCACCTGGGTGTCCTGTGTCACCTGGGTGTCTTGTGTCACCTGGGTGTCTTGTGTCACCTGGGCGTCTTGTGTCACCTGGGTGTCTTGTGTCACCTGGGTGTCTTGTGTCACCTGGGTGTCTTGTCACCTGGGTGTCTTGTGTTACTTGAGTGTCTTGTATCACCTGGACGTCGTGTGTCACCTTGGTGTCTTGTGTCCCCTTTGTCCTCTGTCACCTGGGTGTTTTGTGTCACCTGGGTGTCTTGTGTCACCTGGGCGTCTTATGCCACCTGGGTGTCGTGTGTCACCTGGGTGTCGTGTCTCACCTGTGTGGCGTGTCTCACATGGGTGTCGTGTGTCACCTGGACGTCGTGTGTCACCTGGACGCCGTGTGCCATTTGGGTGTCTTATGTCACCTAGGTGTCCACTGTCACCTGGGTGTCCACTGCCACCTGGGTGTCGTGTGCCACCTGGGTGTCTCGTGTCACCTGGGTGTCTTGTGTCACATGGACGTCATGTGTCGCCTGGGTGTAGTGTGTCAACTAGATTTCGTATGCCACCTAGGTGTCGTGTACCATCTGGGTGTCCTGTGTCACCTAGGTGTTTTGTGTCACGTGTCAGTCGGCAGTGTGGTGGGTCTTGTTCAGTGTCAGTCGGCAGTGTGGTGGGTCTTGTTCAGTGTCAGTCGCAGTGTGGTGGGTCTTGTTCAGTGTCAGTCAGCAGTGTGGTGGGTCTTGTTCAGTGTCAGTCAGCAGTGTGGTGGGTCTTGTTCAATGTCAGTCGGCAGTGTGGTGGGTCTTGTTCAATGTCAGTCAGCAGTGTGGTGGTCTTGTTCAGTGTCAGTCAGCAGTGTGGTGTGGTGGTCTTGTTCAGTGTCAGTCAGCAGTGTGGTGGTCTTGTTCAGTGTCAGTCAGCAGTGTAGTGGTCTTGTTCAGTGTCAGTCAGCAGTGTGGTGGTCTTGTTCAGTGTCAGTCAGCAGTGTGGTGGTCTTGTTCAGTGTCAGTCAGCAGTGTGGTGGTCTTGTTCAGTGTCAGTCAGCAGTGTGGTGGTCTTGTTCAGTGTCAGTCAGCAGTGTGGTGGTCTTGTTCAGTGTCAGTCGGCAGTGTGGTGGTCTTGTTCAATGTCAGTCAGCAGTGTGGTGGGTCTTGTTCAGTGTCAGTCGTAAGTGTGGTGGTCTTGTTCAGTGTCAGTCAGCAGTGTGGTGGTCTTGTTCAGTGTCAGTCAGCAGTGTGGTGGGTCTTGTTCAGTGTCAGTCAGCAGTGTGGTGGGTCTTGTTCAGTGTCAGTCAGCAGTGTGGTGGTCTTGTTCAGTGTCAGTCGTAAGTGTGGTGGTCTTGTTCAGTGTCAGTCAGCAGTGTGGTGGTCTTGTTCAGTGTCAGTCAGCAGTGTGGTGGTCTTGTTCAGTGTCAGTCAGCAGTGTGGTGGGTCTTGTTCAGTGTCAGTCGGCAGTGTGGTGGTCTTGTTCAGTGTCAGTCGTAAGTGTGGTGGTCTTGTTCAGTGTCAGTCAGCAGTGTGGTGGTCTTGTTCAGTGTCAGTCAGCAGTGTGGTGGTCTTGTTCAGTGTCAGTCAGTAGTGTGGTGGTCTTGTTCAGTGTCAGTCAGCAGTGTGGTGGTCTTGTTCAGTGTCAGTCAGCAGTGTGGTGGTTCTTGTTCAGTGTCAGTCAGCAGTGTGGTGGGTCTTGTTTAGTGTCAGTCAGCAGTGTGGTGGGTCTTGTTCAGTGTTTGTCAGCAGTGTGGTGGGTCTTGTTCAGTGTCAGTCAGCAGTGTGGTGGTCTTGTTCAATGTCAGTCGGCAGTGTGCTGGTCTTGTTCAATGTCAGTCGGCAGTGTTGTGGGTCTTGTTCAGTGTCAGTCGGCAGTGTGGTGGGTCTTGTTCAGTGTCAGTCGGCAGTGTGGTGGGTCTTGTTCAGTGTCAGTCGGCAGTGTGGTGGGTCTTTGTCAGTGTCAGTCGGCAGTGTGGTGGGTCTTGTTCAGTGTCAGTCAGCAGTGTGGTGGGTCTTGTTCAGTGTCAGTCGGCAGTGTGGTGGGTCTTGTTCAGTGTCAGTCAGCAGTGTGGTGGGTCTTGTTCAGTGTCAGTCGGCAGTGTTGTGGTCTTGTTCAGTGTCAGTCAGCAGTGTGATGGTCTTGTTCAGTGTCAGTCGGCAGTGTGGTGGGTTTTGTTCAGTGTCAGTCAGCAGTGTGATGGTCTTGTTCAGTGTCAGTCGGCAGTGTGGTGGGTCTTGTTCAGTGTCAGTCGGCAGTGTGGTGGGTCTTGTTCAGTGTCAGTCGGCAGTGTGGTGGGTCTTGTTCAGTGTCAGTCGGCAGTGTGGTGGGTCTTGTTCAGTGTCAGTCGGCAGTGTGGTGGGTCTTGTTCAGTGTCAGTCGGCAGTGTGGTGGGTCTTGTTCAGTGTCAGTCGGCAGTGTGGTGGTCTTGTTCTTACAGATTTCATAAAAAATACCTAATTAAAAACATGTTGAAAATGTTTATGTATAAACCAAACCTAAATATTGTTCTTAGAAAATTCTGATACTTAAATAAGTCTACGGTGATAGTTTGCCGTGTTTCACTACATTTTTTCTTCTGTTTTGCTTTTATTTTTTTCCACAACAGTTAGCTTGTAAACTGTACACAAGAAATCATCCACTCTGAGCTGTTATCCTACCGCAGTTTATTTTGTGGCCTCATTCTTATATATTAATTTCCAGATAATATCTGAAGAATTACTTTTTTTAATTTCGTTGATAGTTTGAGCGACTTGCTCGGTGTAAGTCTTACGTTTGCCTTCCAACTCTTTTTATTTACTATTCTTTTATTGAAAAGGGCGATATTACTTTGATATATTTATTACTTTTACACCTTCACATATAAGAAGACTCTGTACAACTACACACACACACACTCACTCACTCACACACACATACACACATACACACATACACACACACACACACACACACACACACACACTCAGGGATACAGCTACACAGACAATAGGACACTAGGATACAGCAAAGCCTTCAATTTAACAACATATCGCACTCGTTAATTAAAAGGCTTTACGCTATCCACATGTCTATGTTCCGCCCTTTGTTGCTTTCTGTTCCACGTTACTTAAAAACAAAAACAAAGTTTCCATTCATGCAGTGATTGGTGTCACATAGTGGAGAGGTTCATGCAGTGACTGGTGCCACATAGTGGAGAGATTCATCCAGTGACTGGTGCCACATAGTGGAGAGGTTCATCCAGTAACCGGTGCCACATAGTGGAGAGGTTGTAACAGTGGGCCAGCCGTAGAGAACCTCTTTCTTAAACTTACTGTCACATTACAGCGAGCGACAGTCAAAAAAGGAGTTAGTCTTTTTTTCCCTGGACAGGTTAAATATTACTGTTCCGGAAGTTGCAGCTTCTCTGGATGGAACAAAAATTATTGATAGAGCTTCAACACGTAACCTTTAAAGCGTTTTCCTGATCAGTTAAACAAGATCTCGATACTTTAGCCATCAATCGTTGGACAGTCACGAAGATTAGGATGATTCACAGGTCCAGTGCGATAGCCAATCTCAAGGAAGAGTTCAAAGCTATAACATCTCCCCAGCGTCTCAGTGGGATGGAAAATTACCACTAGACATGGCTAGTTTACGTAAACATAAGAAAGAGGATCGCCTTCCGACTTCAGTGTCCGGTCGGGAGGATACAGAAGCTTCTATAATGTTCCGAAACTCACATGGGGCTGAAGAAACCACCAAAACGTTGTGGTTGACGCTCTGAAGGAATGGATGATTGACGACTGATATCCCTGCAAGCAGTTTTGAGAAACATGATGGTGATGTTGTTCTCATTGAGTGGAAGCTAGGAACAGATTTCGCTCAAAGATTTTGAAATGACTGCATATACAATGAATCTTCGTTATGCACGATCGGCCGGAAGACGGCTTCATGGTTAAGGAAACAATTGTCGTGATGTCCCAGAACAGAGGCGAGGTGGAGAGACCCCTCGAGTTCGCCATAAAGTGTTTAGACGACGAAGAGTAGCCACTTGATAACGTGGGGTGGCCCTGTGCATAGCACTGGAGCTAGGTAGAGGGCCATATAGATGGCAAATATGATAGACCCCTTCAAATTTGTCATGTTCCAATCTCAGTTCAAACTGACGCACAATCATTCATTTTGACAGGACATATGTGACAGACCTCACCTAGCTAATAATTGATCTCTCTGGAAAACCGGGCTTGTGGGTTTTAATGAAACCGGAAACTTACGCGCCCATTGATAATAACCCTTTGAACCAGGTTAGTAGTAAGTTTAATAGACAACTTAAAACCTATATATCGTGCATATAAGGGAGTGTCGGCGACACTCCCTTATATGCACGATTTGATTAAAATCCAAAAGCCCGGTTTTCCAGCGAGACCTATTATTAGCTCGGTGGGGTCGGCAACATATGTCCTGTCAAAATGGTTGGTAAAAATATTAACTCCAATGCTTGGCAACATCTCTGAAGCCCACATAAAGTAATAAGTTGATCTCACTGACAAATTACAAAATATTTACATGTCTATTGATTTTACACTTGAAAGTTTTGACATCATGACGTTGTTCGCCGAAGTTGCTGTTCCCGATCTGTTATTTAATCTGGAAGAAGAATTAGATGAGTTCCCCATGACATTCGATAAAAACACCATTACTGAGTTAATTGTGTGCAGTTGATTGCAAGTTTGAGTTTGAAGGGAAATATTATCCTCAAGGCAAGGAATGTCTATGGGAGATCTTTTGTCTTCCCTATTAAGCAATCTGTATAGGGAGTTTTTAGAGGTTAGGCTGTTGAAAGTCATCCTGCCCCGTGAAGCTAAAGTGTTCAGATATGTGGATGACATCTTGTCTTGGGCCGAATGATATGGACATCCATACATTTTACCGAAACTTAACACTCTAGTCCCGTCTATTAAATTCACCATGGAAAAAGAAGTGAAATCTAAACTTCCCTTCTTAGATGTTTTGATGATGAGACAAGAGTAAAAAGGATTGTCTTTCTCACTATGTTTCTGAGAGCTTAGCGAGTATGCAGCTCAGAGTCTCTTAAGGAAATTAGGAAAATATTTCATATTGCCACAAAACTACGGTAGCCTAAGAAGTTTGTAGAATCAACGTTATTGGCACCTAGGATAACCTACGGTAACACCTCAGATCAAAAATGTGCTGGCTCTCCCATGCAATGTCAATTTATCTGTTCTGGCGAATGTCCTAAAAAGATTCAACATACAAGTAGTTTTTAAGAATTCACCGACTGTTAAAAGTATTTTGATAAAGAATTCCCCTCAAAACTGTGATGGTGGTGTATACAGTATTGGTTATAATGGCTGCAACTTATCTTATGTGGGACGGACCAACAAACCTCTAGATGTCAGGATAACACAACACCGAGATTTTATATGAACTGCGCAGGAATCAAATACGATTTCGAATCATGCTAAGGTCTGAAATAACTTTACAAATTGGTCAGAAACCAGAGTTGTGGCTGGAAAGAAATATTTTATAATTGGCAATTATAAAACATGATAAATGTTCTTTATATAATAATAGTTTTTGGCACATTCAAACTTGATAACTTAATAATTTAAGACACTGTACACAATCTGAAGCCGGATTCCTACCTGAACTCATTGGACTGTCATAAATTCAGTTCTACACTGGCAACTTGAGTAGCAGTCAGGTTCTGCTGCTAGTAAGTAAGTAAGTTTATTCAGGTATTCACAAATACAGTTACATAGATTATTAAACATAGCAGCATATTTGTAGAAAACCCAGGATAACACAAAAAAGTCAGACAGAGTGACTTATTTCCATTGAGGTCTACTCATCCTGATGGATAAGGGTGAAGTGGGTCAGCCTTTGGAAATAGGATTGTTTCCCCTTCCTGTTATATATATATATATATATATATATATATATATATATATATATATATATATATATATATATATATATATATAATGTAGTTCCGAATAGGTAAAACTGGTAAATTAGCAAAAACTCATTTAAATTTAAGTCCTTTCTAAACATTTTCCTTATACATTTAAAAAAAAATTTTTTTTCATTTATGTTAATGTAAAAATTAATAATTTTGTACCAAAAGAATCTTAGAAAACTTACCTAACCTTATTATAACAAGCGCAATTTAATTTAGCCTAATCCAACTAAATATATTTTAGATAAGTTTACAATAATTTAATAATGAACAAACACAATGAAATATAATTTTTGCAATTTTTGAAATTGTTGCATACACAAATTTTAGCTTACTTTATTCGGCAAGAAGAGTGTTGCTATTTAAGCCAAAATAGCAAGTTTTACCTATTCGGCACGACATATTATATATATATATATATATATATATATATGTCGTGCCGATTAGGTAAAACTGGTCAATTAGCAAGAACTCATCTAAAATTAAATCCTTCCTAAAATTTTCTCTTATACGTTTAAAGATATATTATTTTCATTTATGTTAATGTAAAAATTTATAATTTTGTACCAAGAGAAACTTTGAAAACCTACCTAACCTTATTACAACATGCGCAATTTAATTTAGCCTAACCCAACTAAATATATTTTAGATACGTTAACATTAATTTAATAATAAACAAACACAATGAAATATATTTTTTTCGTTATGTTCAGAATGATTTGGGCGAAATTATTGCATACACAAATTTTCACTTGTCCTATATGGCAAGGTGAGCGTTGCTATTTAAGCCAAAATCGCAAGTTTTACCTAATCGGCACGACATATATATATATATATATATATATATATATATATATATATATATATATATATATATATATATATATGTCGTGCCGATTAGGTAAAACTGGTCAATTAGCAAGAACTCATTTAAAATTAAGTCCTTTCTAAAATTTTCTCTTATACGTTTAAAGATATTTTTTTTTCATTTATGTTAATGTAAAAATTTATAATTTTGTACCAAGAGAAACTTTGAAAACCTACCTAACCTTATTACAACAAGCGCAATTTAATTTAGCCTAACCCAACTAAATATATTTTAGATACGTTAACATTAATTTAATAATAAACAAACACAATGAAATATAATTTTTTCGTTAGGTTCAGAATGATTTTTGCGAAATTATTGCATACACAAATTTTCGCTTGTCTTATATGGCAAGGTGAGCGTTGCTATTTAAGCCAAAATCGCAAGTTTTACCTAATCAGCACGACATATATATATACACACAAGACATGATTAATGAACAGAGAAAATGTTATTTTAGTGCCGGGAATGTCTGCATTATTTATTCTGGACTTTTTTTTGAAATTGGCTTTTCTTGAATTTTGTGTGAAATTGGCTAAATTCTTAATTTCTTATCACTTTATTGGGTAGTTGAAATAGGTAAATTGGCAGTTTCTTTTATATATATATATATATATATATATATATATATATATATATATATATGTCGTGCCGATTAGGTAAAACTTGCTATTTTGGCTTAAATGACAACGCTCTTCTTGCCATATAAGACAAGTGAAAATTTGTGTATGCAATAATTTCGCCAAAATCATTCTGAACATAACGAAAAAAATATATTTCATTGTGTTTGTTTATTATTAAATTAATGTTAACGTATCTAAAATATATTTAGTTGGGTTAGGCTAAATTAAATTGCGCTTGTTATAATAAGGTTAGGTAGGTTTTCAAAGTTTCTCTTGGTACAAAATTATAAATTTTTACATTAACATAAATGAAAAAAATATATCTTTAAACGTATAAGAGAAAATTTTAGAAAGGACTTAATTTTAGATGAGTTCTTGCTAATTGACCAGTTTTACCTAATCGGCACGACATATATAATATATATATTTTATATATATATATATATATATATATATATATATATATATATATATATATATATATATAATGTATCCTGCGAGCAGGATTCATGTAGCATCTGTTTACGTCTTGTGAAACTGTAACATGAGGTGGTCGATACATAGCATCTCCGTTTACATGAGGTGGTCGATACATAGCATCTCCGCTTACATGAGGTGGTCGATACAGAGCAGCATCGCCGCTTACATGAGGTGGTCGATACATAGCATCTCCGCTTACATGAGGTGGTCGATACATAGCATCTCCGCTTACATGAGGTGGTCGATACATAGCATCTCCGCTTACATGAGGTGGTCGATACATAGCATCTCCGCTTACATGAGGTGGTCGATACATAGCATCTTCGCTTACATGAGGTGGTCGATACATAGCATCGCCGCTTACATGAGGTGGTCGATACATAGCATCTCCGCTTACATGAGCTGGTCGATACATAGCATCTCCGCTTACATGAGGTGGTCGATACATAGCATCTCCGCTTACATGAGGTGGTCGATACATAGCAGCATCGCCGCTTACTTGCAGTAATCCCAGCGTATGGTCGCTGTCCCAGAGCCAACATGCAAACTAAAATCGGAACTCATTCGAATGGCTTCAGATTCCAGATACAGATGTAAATACTCTTACAGTGCCATCAAGGATTAACGCTCCTGCACCTCACACCTTACTTTCATCTCTTTCTGACTCTCATTCCTTCCTACTCTTCTTACTTTTCTTCTTCCCTTTTTCCCTTCCTTTCTTCCATCTTTTGTTCTCCTATTCCTTCTCTTCATTACAAGTGTATGAGGCACTTCTCAAATTAACGAGAGTTACCTTCCTTTCTTTGGATCAAAAGTAACTATTTCCCATTTTACAGACTGAGTAACCAGTATATGCTTAGAGCTTAATAATAATAATAATAATTGCCTCTCTCCGTTCCATTACTCTGTCCCTCCTTCCCTTCCCAAGACTCTCGTCAAGATTTCAATATTTCCTATGTTCAGCCACAGCGCTGCCAGACGTGTTGCGTACGGTTATTTAAGATCATTTATTTGTGGTTACATATAGATTTTTGTTTTTAATTTCACCAAAAATAAAAAAAAAATGTGCACCCAGAGTTACAGGAAATTTTTTAATTAATTAACATTGGGAACTTCGTAAGAAGTTAACGTTGGGAACTTTGAAGGAAGTTGCGGTTAGAGACACGTATGTAAACACTAGAATTATTATATTAAGAATTGGTCTTGGGTCTGGGACCTTGTAGCTATCGAGGTCCCAGGACCTAATCGTTTGTTCACGTCTCTAACAAGAAGAAAATTATCATTGAGGGGACGTCGAAATAATTTTTTTGTCGTGACCAAGTAAGAAAACTTTTATTGGGAGCCTAGTAGTAAAGGTATCGTCGGAAGCCTAGTAGGAAAGTTATCGTTGGAAACCAAGTAGGAAAGTTATCGTTGGAA
>WNWK01008831.1:0-12500 GCA_009830355.1 Cherax destructor | reverse complement strand
AAATCGCGCACAAAAGCTTCCTTCACACTCCTACATGGTAGCAGGCATATAAACCCCAATAAAACTAACAGGTATGTCTCCCCATACCCCATCAACCCTCACAATCCTCCCATCCCCTACCTCCTCCCAAGACCTCATACTAAAAGGGCTGGTCTCCTAATTCCCACCAACACCCCACCCTTGAGATTCACTGTACTCCCGTGTATAAATTATAACCCTTTAGCAACAATTCCCTACCACACTTAAAATTGTGTTCCTGTAAGAAGCATACGTCAATCCCTTCTCTCCTTAAAGTTGCTTCCACCCATAACCTTTTAACCTCTGCCCGAAGGCCATTAACGTTCATACAGAGACACTTGAAGGTTTCATTGGAGGCTTCCCATGATGCTTCACCAATCTAGACCCACCTAGCTTCTTCCTAGTCCTCCCCACCATTACCCCCTCCCTCCGCCCGTGACTTTACCCTTAACCCCGCCTTTCCCGCCCTTAGCCACATCCACCCATAATTTCTTGCCGGTTCTCTGAGCTGGCGTCAACACGTCATCCTCCACTGATCCACTGGATCTCTTGCGGGATCCCTCCGCTACCTCCATAACCTCACCTGCCTCCTCACCACACATCCGACACGCCCCTATGTACCTCAGCCTCATCCACACACACCTGCACCTGATCATCCATACCATCACCTGCCTCCATACTTACACGCCCATTCAGCACTTCACCTGGGTTGCCACCATCTCCGGTAAGGTACCCAGCACATAGTCGTCTACCACCGGCTCCGGGCTATCTAGCATCTTCTGTAAATCATCCAAAAGAGGTCCAGATAAGTCAACCAATACGTCATCCTCCCTCTGCCCCTCACGATCCAGGGAGCCACGATCCTCATCCGGCTGCGTCACCGGTGGCAGTGATACAACCACCTCCGCCTCTTCCTCCACGACGTCACTCCACTTGCCAGTACTAATCAGCTCACCCGTCGCCGCTGGCTCCTGTTGATGTACAGCCTCATCCTGCAATGTCGCTCCCCTGTCCCTGCGCGTTGCACCATGTTGTCGCTGGGTTGGTATCCCCCCGATCACCGCCAGTGCCATATGCCCCGGTTGCCCACAAAGCCTACACGTTCGCACCTGCCCCACGACGTAACAGACTTGAGTACGGAATTCTGGCATGAGAAATGAAGGTATTGGTCTCCTCAATGTCATCTTGAGACTGACCGCCCCTTTCCCCGGGCATACCAGCATAGGCCCCCTGGGTCCACCTCCCGATGTTAGCGGCATGTATCACTCCATATGCCTGAAGCCCTCTTCACATCAACAGCATCGGCTTCAAATGGCAAATTACGTACTCTGATCCAAACATACGTAGCCGAACGTCCCTTAACCTCACCTCCAAGCCTTCACGAACGACCATTCGCTTGTCTTGTAAGCTTAACACTGCTCATATGCTCCACTTGTCACAAATTTCACAAATACCCTAGAGGCTCCATTTAGTGCTACTCATATAAATCTTCCGTGGGTATTCCATAAGCGTCCCGAATTATGGCAGGCACAATACTTCTGCATTGGATGGGTAGATAGCTCCACCAGCACTTCAATACACACAGTGTTTATCCGCTCCGGCATGTCGCCGCCATATTGAAACTAAAGGTTGTGGCCACTGTCCACCAGAGCCCCTTTGCTGTAACCTGCTCACGACCAAGGTCGGGCAGGAATGTAACGATTTAAATAAAGAAAAATTGGATATCACATTGGAGAGAGGATTATGGAAGAAGTAAATGTTTTCAGATATTTGGGAGTTGACGTGTCAGTGGATGGGTTTATGAAGGATGAGGTTAACCATAGAATTGATGAAAGAAAAAGTGAGTGGTGCGTTGAGGTATCTGTGGAGACAAAAACGTTATCCATGGAGGCAAAGAAGGGAATGTACGAAAGTATAGTGGTACCAACACTCTTATATGGGTGTGATGCATGGGTTGCAAATGTTAGGAGGAGGAGGCTGGAGGCAGTGGAGATGTCCTGTCTAAGGGCAATGTGGTGTAAATATTATGCAGAAAATTCGAAATGTGGAAATTAGGAGAAGGTGAGGAGTTACTAAAAGTATTTGTCAGAGGGCTGAAGAGGGGTTGTTGAGGTGGTTTGGTCATTTAGAGAAATTGATCAAAGTAGAATTACTTAGAGAACATATAAATCTGTAGGGAAAGGAAGGCGGGGTAGGGGTCGTCCTAAAAAAGGTTGGAGGGAGGGGTAAAGGAGGTTTTGGGGGCGAGGGGCTTGGACTTCCAGCAAGCATGTGTGAGCATGTTAGATAGGAGTGAATGAACAATTAATAATTTTGTACCATAAGAACCTTAGAAACTCACTAACCTTATTATAACAAGAGTAATTTAATTTAGCCTAATCAATCTAAATATATTTTAAATAAGTTTACAATAATTTAATAATAAACATACACAATGAAATGAATTTTTCGTTAGGTTCAGAATGATTTTTGCGAAATTATTGCATACACAAATTTTCACTTGCCTTATTCGGCAAGAAGAGCATTGCTATTTTAGCCAAAATTGTAAGTTTTACCTATTCGGCACTACATTATATATATATATATATATATATATATATATATATATGTGTGTGTGTGTGTGTGTGTGTGTGTGTGTGTTCACCTATTTGAACTCAACTATTTGTGATTTCACGGTCGATTCATAGCTCCTGGTCACTACTAGGTCCACTCTCTCCTGCTCCTTGAGCTTGATCGTATCTCTTCTTAAAGCTATGTATGGATCCTACCTCCACTACATCCCCCTCCAATTGTTGTACTTCCTGACAACTTTATGACTGAAGAAATACTTCCTAACATCTCTGTGATTCATCCGAGTTTTCAACTTCCAGTTGTGACCCTTGTTGCTGTGTTCCACCTCTGAAACATCCTGTCGCTATCCACTTTGTCAATTCCTCTCAGTATTTTATATGTCTTATCATGTCCTCTAACCTCATGTCCTCCAGTGTCGTCGAGTTGATTTCCATTAACCTCTCCTTATATGACATACCCCTTAGCTCCAGGACTGGTCTTGTTGCAAACCTTTCACTTTCCCTAATTTCTTGACGGCTTGACCAGGTGTGGTTGCATACTCCAATATGGGTCTGATGTACACAGTGTACAGAGTCTTGAACGATTCCTTACTAACGTCTGTCAGGCGCCCATATGCTGAAGTAGTTATTTGGGTGATGTGCGTCTCTGGAGATCTGCTTGGTATTAAAATCTTCCTGAGATCTTTTCCTTGAGGAAGTTAAACTCCAGGAGCCAGTTGTTGGACCAGGCTTGCAGCCGTCCAGATCCCTTTGTAGTCGTACCTGATTCTCATTCACTTGAATTCTCCGATAGCATCGTCTGCAAACAGGGACACCTCTGAATCTATCCCTTACGTGCGGTCATTCGCATATACCAGAAACAGTACTGGCCCTAGACTGACCCTTGTGGAACCCCGGTCGCTGCAGCTGCCCACAGGTGCCATCACTAGTTGTTTCCTTCCTGTGAAGTATTGTCTAATCTGTTGCATTGTCTTTCCTGTTATTCCTGCCTGCTCCACTAGCTTTTGCACTAATCACTTGTGCGGAACTGTGTCGATAGCCTTCTTACAGTCCAAGAAAATACAGTCTTCAAATTCTCTCTCCTGCCTTGCTTCTGTCACCCTGTCGTAAAAATCCAATAGGTTTGTGAAATTACTGAAGTGTGAGTGCATGTGTTTGTGTGTGTGTGTGTATACTCAACTATTCGTACTACCTATTTGTGGTTGCAGGGGGCGAGACTCAGCTCCTGGCCCTGCCTCTTCACTGATCGCTACTAGGTCCTCTCTCCCTGCTCCATGAGCTTTATCATACCCCGTCTTAAAACTATGTATGGTTCCTGCCTCCACTACATCACTTGCCAGACTATTCCATTTCCTATTAATTCTATGACTGAAAATGTACTTCAACATCCCTTGACTGATCTGAGTCTTCAACTTCTAATTGTGACCCTTGTTTCTGTGTCCCATTTCTGGAACATCCTGTCTGTGTCCACCTTATCTATTCCTCGCAGTATTTTGTATGTCGTTATCATGTCTCTCCTAACACTCCTGTCCTCCAGTGTCGTCAGGCCAATTTCCTTAAACCCTTTTCTTGGGAGGACAAAACATTGTGCGCATACCCCAGTATGGGCCTGACGTACACGGTGTACAGAGTCTTGAACGATTCCTTACTGAGGTATCGGAACACTATTCTCAGATTTGCCAGGCGCCCATATGCTGCAGCAGTTATCTGGTTGATGTGCTTCCGGAGACGTGCTCGGTATTATACTCACCCCAAAATCTTTCTCCTTGAGTGAGGTTTGCAGTCTTTGGCCACCTAGCCTATACTTTGTCTGCGGTCTTCTTTGCCATTCCCAGATCTTCATGACTTTGCATTCGGCGGTTAAATTCGAGGAGCCAGTTGCAGGACCACCCATCCAGCCTGTCCAGGTCTTTTTGTAGTCCTGCCTGATCCTCATCTGATTTAGTTCTCCTCATTAACTTCACATCTCCGAAGAGGGACACTTCTGAGTCTATCCCTTCCATCATGTCATTCACATATACCAAAAATAGCACTGGTCCTAGGACTGACCCCTGTGGGACCCCGCTCGTCACAGGTACCTACTGTGATACCTCATCACGTACCATAACTCGTTGTTGCCTCCCTATCAGGTATTCTCTGATCGGTTGCAGTGCCCTTCCTGTTATACGTGCCTGATCCTCTAGCTTCTGAACTAATCTCTTGTGAGGAACTGTGTCGAAGACCTTCTTGTAGTCCAAGAAAGGCAATCTTCCCACCTCTCTCTCCGTGTTTTACTTCTGTTAACTTGTCATGAAACTCCAGTAGGTTTGTGACACAGGATTTGCCTTCCATGAATCCGTGCTGGTTGTCGTTTATAATCTTGTTCCGTTCCAGGTGCTCCACCACTCTCCTCCTGATAATCTTCTCCATGACTTTGCATACTATACACGTCAGTGACACTGGTCTAAAGTTTAGTGCCTCGTTTCTGTCTCCTTTCTTAAAAATTGGAGCTACATTTGCCGTCTTCCATACCTCAGGTAGTTTCCCAGTTTTAAGGGATGTGTTGAAGATTGTTGTTAGTGGCACACACAGCGTTTCTGCTCCCTCTCTAAGGACCCACGGAGAGATGTTGTCCGGTCCCATCGCCTCTGAGGCATCAAGGTCACTTAGCTTTTTCACCTCCTCCTCGGTTGTGTGTACTTCATCCCACACTTGTTGGTGTACCCTCTGTTCTGACCTCTGTGTGTGCCTGTGTGTGTCTGTTTAAAGATTAAAGATCCGGGAAGTAATAATAAGAGTGCAAGTTATTATATAGTCAAGGGAATCAAAGTAACAGCCTGACCCTGACTCTTCAATTTAGAAAATCTCTAACCAGTTTTTAAATGCGTTTTACAAGTAATTTATCATTCACTCTCATCAGCGAAGCAGACCTGTAGTTCATATGGTCTTCCCTCTCACATTTGACAAATAACACTGAGTGTGGGTGTGTGTATGTGTGTAGGTGTGTGTGTAAGTGTATTGGTGTGTGGGTGTATAGGTATGTGGATGTGTAGGTATGTGGGTGTGTAGGTATGTGTGTGTGTGGTGTGTGTGTGTGTAGGTGTGTGCGTGTGTGTAGGTGTGTGCGTGTGTGTAGGTGTGTGTGTGTGTAGGTGTGTGCGTGTAGGTGTGTGTGTGTAGGTGTGTGTGTGTGTAGGTGTGTGTGTGTAGGTTGGTGTGTAGGTGTGTGTTGGTGTGTGTTGGTGTGTAAATTAGTGTGTGTGGGTGTGCAGGTGGGGGTGTAGGTGGATGTATAGGTGAGTGCGTGAGTAGGTGGGTGGTAGGTGGGTATGTGTGTGGGTGTATGTGTGTGGGTGTGTATGTGAGTGTGTGGTTGAGTGGATTGTGGTGAGTGGATGTGTGGGTGAGGGGTGTGTGGGTGGTGGGTGAGTGGTGTGTGGGTGAGTGGGTGAGTGGGGTGTGTGGGTGAGTGGGTGAGGGTGGAGTGGGGGTAGACGTGTTTCCTGCTTAAATCGATATTCGCTCATTTTCAAAGATAATTTGCCGCCAACAGTCTAATTAGCCAGAAGCTGCGCTGCGAATATCAGACGGAGGATCGAGCCTCCAACACATCTTACGACTTTAAAGTTAGTTAAAATAGAATTCAGTCTGAGACTGACACTTCATTGCCAGCCTGAGGCTGACACTTTCCCTGCCAGCCTGAGACTGACACTTTCACTGCCAGCCTGAGATTGACACTTTCACTGCCAGCCTGAGATTGACACTTTCACTGCCAGCCTGAGATTGACACTTTCACTGCCAGCCTGAGACTGACACTTTCACTGCCAGCCTGAGACTGACACTTTCACTGCCAGCCTGAGACTGACACTTCCCCCTGCCAGCCTGAGACTGACACTTCCCCTGCCAGCCTGAGACTGACACTTCCCCTGCCAGCCTGAGACTGACACTTCCCTGCCAGCCTGAGACTGACACTTCCCCCCGCCAGCCTGAGACTGACACTTCCCTGCCAGCCTGAGATTGATACTTTCCCTGCCAGCCTGAGACTGATACTTTCCTGCCAGCCTGAGACGACACTTCCCTGCCAGCCTGAGACTGACACTTCCCTGCCAGCCTGGAGACTGACACTTCCCCTGCCAGCCTGAGACTGACACTTTCCCTGCCAGCCTGAGACTGACACTTTCCCTGCCAGCCTGAGACTGACACTTCCCCTGCCAGCCTGAGACTGATACTTTCCCTGCCAGCCTGAGATTGACACTTTCCTGCCAGCCTGAGACTGACACTTCCCCTGCCAGCCTGAGACTGACACTTCCCTGCCAGCCTGAGACTGACACTTCCCTGCCAGCCTGAGACTGACACTTTCCCTGCCAGCCTGAGACTGACACTTTCCCTGCCAGCCTGAGACTGACACTTCCCCTGCCAGCCTGAGACTGACACTTCCCCTGCCAGCCTGAGACTGACACTTCCCCTGCCAGCCTGAGACTGACACTTTCCCTGCCAGCCTGAGACTGACACTTTCCCTGCCAGCCTGAGACTGACACTTCCCCTGCCAGCCTGAGACTGACACTTCCCCTGCCAGCCTGAGACTGACACTTCCCCTGCCAGCCTGAGACTGACACACTGATGGAAATAAAAAATATTGTAGTTTACAGATGAGCAAACAGAGGACAAAATGTTTCTTTAGTTGTCTCACAAGATGGAGAGAGAGAGAGAGAGAGAGAGAGAGAGAGAGAGAGAGAGAGAGAGAGTGGGATAATAATCATAATTATAACTGAAGCGCTGAGGATTTAACACTGATTCTGTTACATGTTATAATTATAACTAATAGTAGTAGTAGTAGTAAAAGTAGCAGTAGTAGTAACAGTAGTAATAAAATAGGACGGAAAATATTAATGAAAACAAAGAGATGGTGCTTATAGGTTGGTGAGAAACTAAGTCAGAGTTTGCAGATGGTATAACTGAGGGATCTGTCAGAGTGTTGGAGAGCAGGTGAGTGAGGAATTACCCTCCATCCTCTTAATCAACGTCAGCTTTATCACTCTGACTAAAACAGTCGGGTAGGTGGTTATTACTCTGATCTGCACAACAGTTATTAACTGACTGTGTATTGTAGTGTGTGCTGGGTGGTTCCCGTTTTCTGTTCACGCTTCAAAACATTTTATCCCTTCCAGGTTAATAAGGAGTGGTAAGATTGCCAGGAAACAGGACAAGTGTTTCTCGACAGAGGTCTAAGTCAATTATGTTCTGCCACTGCAGCTTTTGGTCATCTGACTGAGGCCTTCCACTGGCTAACTCGTCCACCCCTTTAAAAAAATTAAATATATGTACCAGATAAAGTTTCATTTACTGACGTTGGTATGTCAAATTAGTTTAATTTGTATTAACAAGCAAATTTAACCAAGCAACTTAACAAGCCTACCCTAATTTACCCAACCTAACCTAACTCAACCTAACCTGCCCAAACCTAACCTAATGTAACCTAAATAACGTAAATCGACAAATTTGTTGAAAACGTATTCAAGAATTTAATTTATTATTTAGGAGGACGGGTTGCTGGATATCAATAATACAGGAGAATAAGGGAAAAGGTTGATGTGAAGTGAACGAGGTGGAAGTAATGGGTCGTGACGAAGTGTCTTCCTGGGTCCTCAGAGCAGAAGCACAGTGAGAACTGCTAACAAAATTTCACAGGTCGCTGGAGACTAGGAACCTTTCGGAAAATGGAAACAAAGCAAATGTCGTCTCAGTAATCAAACAAGGGGAGAGAGAGGCAGCTGTGAGCCCTAGGTGTTATCTTAAACGTAAATACGTACTTAGACTATTCAGAGGAGACTACTGAGGACAATGGAACACCTGGGAAGACGAGGCATCATTAACGACACCAAGCATAGGTTTAGAGAGTTTAAAACTGTCCACAAACTTAATAGAGCTTGATGAAGGGCAAAAAGAGACTATGCAGGAAAGAAAGGGCACCTCTGAATCAAGAAATATTTAGTGGAAGAAAAGGAAAGATGGTCGGGGAAAGGGTATAGGAAATACTACCCCACCACACACACTAAAAGCTCACCACTAACACACCTCACCACCACAAACCTGCAACATATCTAACACAACGCACGCTACGCAAGACTTCATAGCAATCACATCAAAGCTAATTGAAATTATTAGAAATTCCATATTCCCTCCAAGCTATCAAGTAAGGAAGTAAAGAGGAAATAGAGGAAACAGTGAAGCAGTGGAGTTTTGGAGATGAAACTGATAAACGGAAATAAGTCAAATGATAAATATTAGGCACGATGAACTGGGACTCAGGTTAATAACAGCAGTATTTCACAACAAAGCACCAAATAGTGGATCAAAACAGAAATACGAATATAACAAAGTAATGGATGATACCATAGAATAAGCAGCAAGACGAGTTTATAAAGCCAAAAAAAAGCTACTAATGGAGATTACAACCCAAAGAAATAGTCTGTAAGAATTGGGACCCACATGAGGGACCAGAAACTTGGGGACTAAGATTATGGAGGTGGTAATGGGAAAATTTGTGTCAGATTTCAAGAACTTTCAAAAGAAAGAGATGTTCAAGTAAGACTAGATCTGTATTTCCCAAAGTACATCTGATATAGGCGAAACAGAACATAAAACCTCTGGTGCTAGCGATCATGAAGTCGATCATATAGTTATGAATTTCAAATGTCAAACAAATATTACGCGAATAACTACAAGGGGGAAAAAAGGAAAATACAGGTTTCAAAAGAAGAAATTTTGGGGGGTGGGGGAATTCATTGAATTCATAAGAATGGTAAAGGAGAACCCTGAGAACTTCATGTCCAAAAGTTGCAGTAATAGAAGGAACAAAGAGTCTTGTTTTAACCAAAGATGCAGAATTGGAAAAAATACACGGGCGCGATAAACTTTAGAAAGTAAATGACAGAAGAAAACAGAGAAGTGAAAACAAGGCTGGAAATGAGTACGTAAGGGTGAGAAGAGCAGGTGAGCGACAGTTTGAGAATGACAAAACCAAACTGCTTCAGTCACATCAAAAAAAGAGGACAGTAGAAGACCAGATAAAAAGAATGAAGGAAAAAAACACGAAAAGCGAAAGGGGAGTCTGAAGTGTTCAAAAGACAGAGAAGTGTTCTCATGAACAGAGGAGGTAACAAACTTACAGCTAGCTACCGACGCTATCCCTTAATTCTACAAAAGGGAGTAGAAACGTTTGGCCCATATTAAAATCTACAAGTTAATTGACACGGGATACTTGTCAGACATCAGGAAGAAAGCAAATGTTTTCCTAATGTTTAATGAAGGAGAGAAAAAAGGGTTTTAAAATAACAGACCAGTATCACGAACAAGTACACACTGTGGGGTTTAAAAAAAACTCACCACCACACACACTAACACACCACCACCCCCCCCTCACCTACACACATTCTAACACTCACCTCCCACTCCACCAACACTCATTCACCCCACTCCACTAACCCCCAAACCCCAACTAACAAAACTCCATTTTCCCCCATACAGCACACATTACTACACACACTCACCACCACACTCCTCACCACTACACACACTCACCACCCCACCCTCCACACTCCCCCACACACACCCCCACCGCCCCCCACCATACACACACACTAACACACACGAAAAAACACACACCCCTACCAAACTATCAGTGAAGAGGCGGGGCCAGGAGCGAGTCTCGCCCCCTGCAACCACAATTAGGTGTTGGTGGTACACTCACCCCACACACCCCTACAGCTCCCCTACCACACACACACGCACACACTCACCACCATATACACATTAACACACTCACCCCACAAAAAACACACACACACACACACCCCGCAGATACCCAGTAGCGGGCAGCCAGAGGGGGGCCAGGAGCTAAGTCTCGCCCTGCAACCACAATTAGGTAGAAAAATTGGTGAGACACACCACCACTTACTAATACACTTACCACAACACGACACCAAACACACACACAGTGAAGACCAGTGAAGAGGGGGCCGGAGCTGTGACTCAATTTCAACCACAACTAGGTGAGTACAACTGGTGAGTACACACACACACACACATAACATTCACTACACCACATATACAGACAAACACGTACAACTAACCTTACCACACACACTATCTTACCACCATACACACACACATAACACTCAATCACACACCACACACACACACACACAACGGGGGGGGCCAGGAGCTGTGACTCCCCCCCAGCAACCACTACTAGGTGAGTACAACTAGGTATACACTGACTCCCACGTTGGGGTGCCCCCCCCCCCCAGCAAAGTCAGGTGGCTCATAAAAAAAATCATTATTTTTATATTTCATAGCTGGCTCCTCATTGGCAGCCCGGCAGCACACACCCGTGCGCACACCAAACAGCACACACGTAAAACACACTCCCACTCTACACACATGGGTATGGCAAATAATTAAATAAGACCGCAGCCGGGCATGGTTGTTCAAGCTGGGCTAGGGAAAAAGATACCAGAAACTGGTACAGGCTGGTGCTCATGAGATGGAAATCTTATTCACAGAGGACCCAGAAAAACCCCCAATACTGATCATGTCGCCTTTACATATATATGCTCATCCTGGTGACATATAATGCCCATCTTGGTGACATATATATCCCCCTCTTGGTGTTTAAAAATCATGCTCATCTTGGTGACATAAACCCATCTTAGTGACATATGCTAATCTTGGTGACATAAACATCCCATTTGGTGACCAGGGGCCCCTCTTGGTGACTATATAATGCCCATCTTGGTGACATATATCATGTCCATCTTGGTAATATATCATGCCCATTTGGTGAAACATCATGCCCCCTCTTGGTGACATATATCATGCCCTTTTTGACAAAATCATGCCATTTGGTGACATAATCTTCCATTTTGGGGCATTTTCATGCCCATCTTGGTACATATATCATGCCCATCTTGGTGACATATATCATGTCCATCTTGGTACTTTTCATGCCCATTTGGTAAAATATCCCCCATTTTGGGGCTTACATGCCCATCTTGGTGAATATCATGCCCATCTTGGTGACATACATGCCCATCTTGGTGACATATCATGCCCATCTTGGTGACTATCATACTTAGTGCATATATCATGCCCATTTGGGGTTACATGTATCATGTCCATTTGGTGACATTTTCATGCCCTTTTTGACATATCTGCCCATCTTGGTGACGTATCATGCCCATCTTCAGTGACATATTATTCCCACGGGGCATATCATTCCCATCTTGGGACATATACATGCCCATCTTCTTAGTGACGTATCATGCCCATCAAAATATCTCCCATTTTGGTGACATATCATGCCCATCTTGGTGACGTATCATGCCCATCTTCTTAGTGACTTTATTCATCATGGTGACATATCTTCCCCTCTTGGTGACATATATCATGCCCATCTTTTAGTGACGTATCATGCCCATTTTGGGGAAAATATATGCCCATCTTGGGACATGATATTCCCATCTTGGTGACATATATCATGCCCATTTGGGGAAAAATATCATGCCCTTTTGATTACACTTATCATGCCCATCTTAAAAATTTTTATGCCCATCTTTATTACATTTATCATGCCCATCTTGATTACACTTATCATGCCCATCTTGATTTTTATATGCCCATTTTGATTATTTTATCATGCCCATTTGTTTTCATATATCAGCCCATCTTGGTGACTTTCATGCCCATCCTGGAGTACGCAGAAACGGGGGCCACACCTGATAAAAAGTGAGTTGAAAAACTTTGGGAAACGAAGAGGAATGAACTATTAAGAGAGATAGAAAGGAACTATATCTAATGACATTAGAGGATAGAAAGATCAATGGAGATATGATAACGCGTTAAAATTTTGGGGTTTTTGAAAGAGGGGTGGTA
>WNWK01008830.1:0-81523 GCA_009830355.1 Cherax destructor | reverse complement strand
GTGTGTGTGTGTGTGTGTGTGTGTGTGTGTGTGTGTGTGTGTGTGTGTGTGTGTGTGTGTGTGTGTGTGTGTGTGTGTGTGTGTGTGTGTGTGTGTGTGTGTGTGTGTGTGTGTGTGTGTGTGTGTGTGTGTGTGTGTGTGTGTGTGTGTGTGTGTGTGTGTGTGTGTGTGTGTGTGTGTGTGTGTGTGTGTGTGTGTGTGTGTGTGTGTGTGTGTGTGTGTGTGTGTGTGTGTGTGTGTGTGTGTGTGTGTGTGTGTGTGTGTGTGTGTGTGTGTGTGTGTGTGTGTGTGTGTGTGTGTGTGTGTGTGTGTGTGTGTGTGTGTGTGTGTGTGTGTGTGTGTGTGTGTGTGTGTGTGTGTGTGTGTGTGTGTGTGTGTGTGTGTGTGTGTGTGTGTGTGTGTGTGTGTGTGTGTGTGTGTGTGTGTGTGTGTGTGTGTGTGTGTGTGTGTGTGTACATCTAAATTTGCTGAGTCAGGGTAAGGCAGCTCTCAAAATGACATATTATACCATTACTCACCACCCTCACTGTTGTCAACCTGTCAACACAAAAGGGGACCCGTCTTCTTCCCCACAACTTCCTTCCTAGCTTACTTTCTTACTTATTTCCTTCCTTCCTTTCTTACTTATTTCCTTCCTTCCTTTCTTACTTATTTCCTTCCTTCCTTTCTTACTTATTTCCTTCCTTCCGTTCTTACTTATTTCCTTCCTTCCGTTCTTACTTATTTCCTTCCTTCCGTTCTTACTTATTTCCTTCCTTCCGTTCTTACTTATTTCCTTCCTTCCGTTCTTACTTATTTCCTTCCTTCCTCTCATCTCTTCCTTCCTTCCTTCCTCTCATCTCTTCCTTCCTTCCTTCATCTCATCTCTTCCTTCCTTCCTTCCTCTCATCTCTTCCTTCCTTCCTTCCTCTCATCTCTTCCTTCCTTCCTTCCTCTCATCTCTTCCTTCCTTCCTTCCTCTCATCTCTTCCTTCCTTCCTCTCATCTCTTCCTTCCTTCCTTCCTTTTCTTACTTCTTTTGTTCCTTCCTTCCTCTCATCTCTCCTTCCTTCCTTCCTTTCCTCCTTCCTTCCTCTCATCTCTCCTTCCTTCCTTCCTTCCTTTCATCTCTTCTTTCCTTCCTTCCTTCCTCTCAACTCTTCTTTCCTTCCTCTCATCTCTTCCGTCCTTCCTTCCTTTCTTTCTTTCTTCCTTCCTTCCTTCTGGTATCCTGGGCATTGCTTTCGGTCACAAACTCCTCAAAACCATGAAATTCATCTTCAGACACACTTCCATCTGTGTTAGAGCTATCACTGGGGAAGAGAAGAGTCCCAGATTCGCCGGGGAGTCAGGTATTTCTTACCGCTAGGCATGCTGAACATGGACTACTGAAATGGCTTTCCCACAATGCACCACTGGCTGCCCAATTTTTTTTATACTGCGCACACTGACCACAGACCAATTCTCTCACATGTGGGCCTACCAGCTTTCTCCCACTTGACTTAAGACCGCTAGAATTTAGGCGTATAGATACGTCTGAAACAGTGGCTCGTAAGACGTATATATATGACCGAAACAGTCAAAGGGTTAAAGTATAATACAGTGGACCCCGGCTAACGAACACCCCAGAAATCGTACAATTATGTAAGTATAATATTGTAAGTGCTTGTGGAAGTGTATTTTTGGGGGTCTGAAATAGACGAACCTACGTGACATTATTTCTTAAGTAAATTCGTTCGGTAATGGCACTTGAGCAGGCTTCTGGGATGAAGTTTTTTCTTTAGCCGGGGGTCCACTGTATATACAGAGGCACAATTTTTGAAGGTAAATTTGCTGTAAAAATAATTTTACTCATTAAATTACAAAGTTCAGAAACTAACAAAAATTTTACCCCTTATCCCTTAATTGGTCCAAACGTATATATACGTTCTCTCGCCCAGTGCCCTGAATATTTTGAAAAAAAAAAAAAAAAAAAATAGTTTTTTATATAGAAATAACGAGCGCATTTTTCTAAGTGTTATAGGATAAAAAAAATAGGGTCAGTACTTACCAAGATATGAGGCTGCTAAGTTGGCACTGGATGCTCACCTGACGACAACATCGAGTCCTGCCGCTTGCAGAAGTGTTGCCGATATATCTTTTATATATATATATATATATATATTTTTTTTTTTTTTTTTTTTTCAACAAGTCGGCCGTCTCCCACCGAAGCAGGGTGACCCAAAAAGAAAGAAAATCCCCAAAAAGAAAATACTTTCATCATCATTCAACCCTTTCACCACACTCATACATAATCACTGTCTTTGCAAAGGCGCTCAGATATGACAGCTGATTTTTTTTTTTTTTTTTCAACAAGTCGGCCGTCTCCCACCGAGGCAGGGTGACCCAAAAAAAAAGAAAATCCCCAAAAGAAAAACTTTCATCATCATTCAACACTTTCACCACACTCATACATAATCACTGTCTTTGCAGAGGAGCTCAGATACTACAGCTGAGAAAAGTCCCTCCCAGCTGTCACTATCTCAGACCCCTCCTTTAAAGTGCAGGCATTGTACTTCCCATTTCCAGGACTCAAGTCCAACTAAATCAATTAACTGGTTTCCCTGAATCCCTTCACACAATGTTACCCTGCTCACACTCCAACAGATCGTCATGTCCCAAAAACCATTCGTCTCCATTCACTCCTGATAATTACAATTTATAGTAGTTCTTGTGATTTCATAGCCAATCTTTGTTCTGACACTAATATTAGGTACTGAAATTGTACTCAAATAATAATAATGATAATAGTGTAATAAGTTCCCTTGAAGCATGATGTGTGTCACTGCTTTATCTTATCTCCACTGCTGACTGTGGTGACATTTGATGAGGTACACTGCTTTGCTTTATTTGTATTACACAAACCTGTCTGCCTGTGTGTTTTCTTTCTGTCTGCTTGTCTCAGAGAGTAGCTCATGAACCAACTGGTATTACACACAATCACAAGCACAGTACAGTGGTCCCTCGATTTTCGTGCATCTCCAAACTCGAACATTTATGCAAGTGTATTTTCGTAAGTGCTGTTGCAAGTGTATTTTTGGGGGTCTGAAATAGACTAACCTACGTGACATTATTTCTTAAGGAAGTAAATTCGTTCGGTAATGGCACTTGAGCAGCATTCTGGAACTAATTTTCGGCAAAAACCGAGGGACCACTGTATAGCACTTTGTCTGGATTTTCGAGTTATCCTAGGTAATTTACACTGTATAATTGTATTTACGTATGTGTTCCTGTGAGATAGAGACAGCCAGCCAGCCGACATCACTTTCCTCTTAAAAGTGGAGTGTTAATATGACATGACATCAGTGAATCCTTGGTGTTTGCCGCACTGTTTGCTCTAGCTGGCGCTCAATTTAACTGGTGCTTCCACAAGGTACTAAGTGGTCCCAGATTTTTTTTAATACAGCACACACCGAGTGTTAAGACCCATTCTATGCTGACCAAGCATCTCAGGCCAATGGTGCCAAATTTGGAGGCAGGAAAAATAGAATGTATATAAACGTTTGGATCGTTTAAGGGTTAATTAATCAACGCTGGTCAAAAGTGGAATTCTGTTGATATGGGTATTAGCTGGACTTCACACTGAAAGCATAATCACATCTGCAGTGTCAACATCGAGGTAAAATGAGTGTACACATCTCTTAACTATACAGTGGACCCCGAGTAACGAGCATAATTCATTCCAGAAGCCTGCTCAAGTGTCATTACCGAACGAATTTTCTCCCTTAAGGAATAATGTCAAGTAGGTTAGTCCATTTCAGACCCCCAAAAATACACTTACAAAAGCACTTACAATATTATACTTACATAATTGTACGATTTCAGAGGTGCTCGTAACTCGGGGGTCCACTGTATTTGCTATCCATTATTCATTGACCATGATGTATGGTACCTCCTAAGTGCACAAGAGAATGGAGTAAAGAAACTGTCTTGTATTCGGCTCTAAAAACTGAACTCTGCTGGTATACTATTTAACACGCTGACCATCTCCCACCCGGGTAAGGTGATCTAAAAAAAAAAAAATTGCCATCACCGTCTTGCCAGAGGCATACTAACAAAGTTCAGATGCCACTCCAGAATTCAAGTCTGGCTAACTGGTTTCCCTGAATCCCTTCAAAATGTTACCTTGCTCGCACTCCAATACGCTGTCATAAAAATTAAGTATATATATATTATAATCAAGGCAAGCACTAAACCTGAAAGGATCAGCCAAGTACATAGTGGTATGGAAACAGGTGCAATTAATTTTGGAAGCATCATGTATTTTCTTATAATATATACAGACACAGAATTTTTTGTAACATTACAAACACAGAGACCCATACAAAAATGCATCCTCACTCGTCTGAATTACTGAGTGGAATTCACAAATATTAACATGAGCGGACATCTAACTGGACACTACGCACGAGCATAACACATATGGGAGGGTGGTATTTGCACTGGTGCCCAGGTCTTAGAGGGCAGTGTGATTGCACTTTTTATAACAAGATCTACATATCTTGTAATCTATGTACCATTGGATATGGAATTAATGTACAGTACCCATGTAGTAGTATACAGTAAGATGTCATGTATTATCAAGGTGGGTGGTAAATGCAATCTTGATATGCCTGGATCATACCACATGTTTGTAACGCTGCTAATACTTATGACTTTCTTTTATTTACCTGGAATCTCTAAACAGAGGAGGATTAAGGGACATGAATGAATCTACAACATGAAAAAGGCTGGAAAGCTTGGTATAGTGAATAAAGGTGGAATAAGTAATGTGGTCTAAATAAAATTTTGGTGATAACTGCACAGATTAAAAGTTGTTTGAAGAGGGGAAACACAGGCACAGTAGAATATAGTTCTATAAAATTCATGAAATTATATACATAAATGATTAGGATCAACTTGCAAAGAAAAGCAATATTTTCAGAAAAGATAAAAAAAAATCAAGAGAGCCATTTTATTAACATGATACCAGTACAAAAATTTATATGGAAGTCAGAAAAAGAGACATTAATAATGAATGAAATGGCAGTATAGAACATCTTGAATAAATAGGGACTATAAAGTTAAAAAAAAAATGGCAAGATAACATGAAATCTGACTAAAGACCATGAGAGGAAAGGGTTACATAAAGAGGTAGATCTAGGGTAAATACCTTGCAATAACTAAAGTCACACTGAACACTAAGGATGATCCTAGAGCTGAGACCTGTTATTGAGAAGTGTGTGCATGATGGAATACAGCAATACCTCACCATCTGTGGACAAGTCTGTAGATTGTCTAACTTGAAAACATCTCCTACCCATTACATCAGGTGTATACAATGTGATCTCTTACCAACCAACCAAGGTAGGTATAGGTAATGCACTAGGCATGCTAGTCAAATCCTACATAGTTGATTGCATTATTCAACTAAATCTTATTTGTTTTACTGAAAAGTTATATCTGATAGATGGGTGGTGGGTAACCTCAGTGACGGCAATAAGTTAATAACAACACACGTGGTATATTATATATACAATTTTTTTTTTTCAAAACCTCTTTCTCAACAGGGTTATTTAATTTATGTTTTGTTTGAACTGCCATATATATATATATATATATATATATATATATATATATATATATGGGACAGGAGACAGGATGGATTGGGGACCATGTGGAATCCAAGAGAAACAGAAGGCCCTTTCACTCAGATGTTCTGATGGTAAGTTAACTATATAAGGAACACATGAATGCAGCGAGTCAAGAAAGACTAAGTGGAAGTTAATAATGGTTTGTCTGTGACATGACCATCAATAATGAACCTAAATTCTCTATTTTATAGAACAGTATTTTCTGTGGACCTTACAGGGAGTATGACCAAGATTTAACTGGGTCAGTATCACTGATTATCACATATTAATGATAATTATAATGGAGATGCAAGACAGATAAAAAAAAAAAATGATGCAACTGTCAGAAAATAAAGCAAATTCATATGATGTTATGAACCATTAGAAAACTAAAAACCAATGTTAAGGATGCAAATATGAAAAAATCACAATCAATATGATAGAAAGTAGGAATTATATCACATGTACAATATTTTACAATGTACATGTAATAAATGGCAGAAATTAATGAAACGATTACATCGAGACAAGAGCAAGACTAGAACTAGACATACTGCACACATGTGAGGTTTGTGTATACCTAGTCCATGACCCAGGAACATCTCAGCAGCTAACAAACTCATTTGGTCTCATTGGGATCATAAAATAATTTATCTAGCTATAAAGCAATGCAGATTAAATGTACATTTTGACTGATGGTACATTCTTCATACAATATTTTCTCATTTTTATAATTAAACTTCCATATACTGTACAATTATCTGAGGAAAGAAAAAAAATAGATATGGTTATTTATAACCCATCTCATACATACCTGTATATTCAAAAACAATCAGTCACACAAACAAATTGATTATCTCTCTCTCACACTAACAATTCCAAATACGCAATTTAATACTGCTTTCTCTCGAATGAATTCAAGCATACAATTTTACACAAGTGTTGCTGAACAAAAACCTGCGTTACTTTGATGAACAAGGCTCTTGGCCAATGCAACCAGTTGATACTATAAAAAGAAGGCAACTCTTTATGGGTTGCATTTATATTTTTAGTTCCCAACATCTCTAAAAACACAGTCCTTATACCTCACATTGCTGGAAAACCATTTTATATTCTCTGACTTCATAAACTTGAGCATTAAAACAATGGTGCCTAGAGTTACTGCTACATAAAAAAATAAAATAAAAAACAAGAACAAATTATTACACAATTCACTCACACATTAAAAGGTTGGAATGATGCAACATACAAACAACTTGCCTAGGCCTATCTAAAGGCTGAGAATGTCTGCAATGAAGCCGACCAGGAATCATGGTGGGTGAAACCAATGATGCTGCTGGGTCAGAAAAGTTCTTGGGAAAATGAATACCTTCTTGACACTCATGCTCACAGGCTCAAGTATCAACAAGAGAAGGATTTCAGCTTTGTGATCATTAAGATGCGAGAAGAAAAATAAAAATGTAAGGTTATTGTTAGTTACATAATCAATTAAAAAGAAAAGCATGAAATTGTAAAATTCGTTCTAAAAGACTGAAAGCTTCCACGTTCATTTTCCCAGCACAGTCTAATTTACGAAATATACTTCCCCTTGTAGTGACCTTACAAGGGTGTGAAAGCATTTTTAAGCAGAGGCCTCTTGGGGGAGCAAGTGGCTTAGCAAACTCAAACAATTTCGCCTCTTCAATAGGAAGTGAAATATTCAAAATAAATTTTTCTCATGGTGCCCAATATTGTATAAAATGTATTTTAAATCAAGGACTATATATAACTGGTTGAAAGGCATCCTCTGAAATAACCATATTAAGCACTGTACAAATTAACTAAAATGATTCTAATACAACTTTTTAAACTGCATAAAAGCTGATAAAAAATACTATACTGCCACAATTTCTGGCACCACATCCAGTTTAGTTATGCCTAAGGGTAGGAGTCTTGAAATAAAGCAATTTACTGCCACTTGAAGCTACAATAGATAATTTTGTGCTAAGCCACATACCAAGTTGTTGGCATTTTACACAAATACACTATGAACCACATGCTTCGGCTCTGGTAAGGCAGAGCTAAGTTGGACTTTGTGATTCGATATATTTGTGAAAAAGTCAGCAACCATGAGCCATACTTCTATCAATAATAATGATGTAAAAAATCTAGAGGATAACGTGTAATGAGAGAGAGAAATAGAGGATCAATAATTAACAAGATCAAATTAGTGAAATTAAGGCATTAATATTTACCTCCTGTGGGCATATAGTTTAATTATAAATAAGAGTTTCTCTTACTGATGAGGATTACTTGACCTCTATCTGACTAGGGAAAAACTTCCTGGACATTATCTTCACTCTTTCAAAACCAGCCAATTTAACGGTGAAGTTTATGAAAACATGTAGCAAGAGTCTTCAAAATACATAGGACATGAGCCTGAGAGTGGATTTGTCTCAAAGGCTCATAATAACTGACCATGCCACAAATAAGAATTATTATATATATATTTATACAAAGTCAGAAGGTAACTTTACATGGGACAAGACCAGAGATTTATGAGCAGCAGATGAAAATTACATAATATGGCAGATTTCCCTACTGATAATGAATAAACATGAACCTTCCTGGCTGACAACTACTGGCTCCAATTCACTGATCTCATTACATGATATTGAGCAAAGAGGGCTTCTCTACTTTCAAACGAGACCATCAGACTTTGATTCGCTTCCAGTGCAAAGAAGACAGAATACTGAGGTTTGCCTATAATGGAGGAAATTATTTTGAATACCTTTCACCTCATCTTATGAAATCCTCCGGAGATTGTGATTAATATAATAAAATTATTGAAAGGCGAATCTGTGCTTGCAGTGATCAACGACAGAACCCTAGCGTTCAGTTCCTGTGTTTCACTGATTTATAAGAATTCCTGGGCAGCAAGCTTAAAACAGTTGCACCCAAATGACTATTTGACAAGACCAACATATATGAAGCCAACAGTAAATGTAGGAAGATAGATGTATTAATATAACACACTTCCCCTGCCAAATGGGAAAGATGTCCATGACATAATAACTTCCAAAGCTTACACTTATTGGTTTCTTTACGTTCACTTATATACATGAGATAAAGTCAGCCATGTCTACAGCAGTTACTTGACAGATATATTATTATTTTATGAAATTAAAAATTCTGATAGACACATTGTATTAAACATTACCAAATGCTGAATTCTGGTCATTTACCAATCTTGCAAGCAGCAGGCATTTTTTATTTTTGATGGAAGTTTGTGTTAACTCAACCAATCTTGCTCACCAAAGAAACTCCAATCCAACTTCTTTTAATGGGAGATGGGGATTCTAAAGCACACTGGCATTGTGGCCACAAGAGCACCTTTAGGGCCCGGGCATCTACGGAAAATCTCCGGCCGTACATGGACCAGACTTTGGAAATCCTAACCATTATCTGGATATACAACAAATAAATATGAAGGTGACATTAGTACAGTATTTCATAAATAAGGCTAGTTACATATTATAAAGAGCTCAAATTTATATTCATACCTGGAAAACAATATAGCCTAGAGAGAATAAGGTTGTCAAATGTTTACAGCTCCTACAGCTAGCTAGGGACCAACCAGTTACTCAGTGGTTAGATTGGAGGGATAAGGAAAGCATGGAGGATGACACGTTGAATTCCTCTGGCCACCGTTCACTTGAAGATTCCACTATTTGTAGAGCACTGAAACGGAAACATCATCTTATGAACTGCAAATCTGATATTTGATCTGATAAAAAATTTTAACACATTTGCCTCCACTCACTCCTATCTAACATGCGTGCTGGATATCTAAGCCCCTTCCACAAAACCTCCTTTACCCCCTCCCTCCACTACAGATTTATGCACTCTTGAAGTCATCCTATTTTGTTCCATCCTCTCTAAATGTCCAAACCATCTCAACAGCCCCTCTTCAGCCCTCTGGATAATACTTCTAATCTTCAATTACAAATTTTTTTGCATAATATTCATACCACACACTGCCCTCAGACATGACATCTCCACTGCCTCCAGTCTTTTCCTTGCTTTAACATTCACAACCCATGCTTCACACCCACATAAGAGCATTGGTATCACTATACTCTCATACAATTCCAAATGTTATCCATGGAAGCAAAAATTGGGATGTATGCGAGAATAGCGGTACCAATGCTGGTGTCAAAAAGTCCTTATTTTTTAAGAAATTGAAAAACTTTTTTCTTTTTATGTAATGAACATAACCTTATTTCCACCTTTCCCTTTTCACACTATATAATGCAAAATTATATATTTTTTTAACATGGCCATCTCCCACCAAGGCAGGGTGACCTCACCCCCTAAAAATAAAATAAATAAAAATAAACTTGTAATGTGTGAAAATTCACTGTCATCCTATTCTGTTCCATCCTCTCTAAATGCCAATCACCCCTGGTAACTTCACACCATTTCTACACTCTAAATTCTCTGCATAATATTCACACCACATAATGCTCTCAAATGTGGCATCTCCACTGCCTCTAGCAACCACCTTGCTGAATTTCATTTATAACTTCTCAACGGTTAGGAAATAATTGTTAAAAATTAATCATAAATTTGTAATTATCAGTAAAATGTTTAGAGGAAGAGTTAAATAGACTAGTGCTTTCACTATCTCTATCCTATACATACCATACCTGAACTCAAACTTTATAAGGTAATCCAGAATTGACTAAATATTTTATATACTCTATTGTGTTTTGTCAGTATTGATCTCAATTTTAACAATTAATCTGTAAGTAAATTTTCCCATATGATACACTATACACCTGGCTCATGAAATCGTAATGACACATTGCAAACAAACCATACCATGGGTGGCTTACGCGATGGTCTGGAGTTTTGAGACTCTCTGACCGCGGGTTCGAACCCCACCCATGGTATGGTTTGGTACACCTGGCTCTTAGTTATCCCTTTAGGGTCACTTCTGCTTCATCTGAATTATATCTGGTAATTATATTCTATGCTCTTTAAGCAGGCTGTACATCTTTGAAAATGTCATGCTGGTATTCTTCTTAGCTAATATTTGTCTAGTTTTTGAAGCAATCCCTAGTTAGGTTATCCAAATCAACATTAGCTAGGATTCCCAAAGTCAAATGTAGTCTGAAGAGTAAAATTCTGGGACCTTATGTGTAACAAACCTGTGATGATTTTCAGGGTTTTTATACCCTCAGAGCCAGGTTAACATTAAAAGGAGCCCATCCTTAGATTCCTAAGTTAGTTTCTTACTTATTCATTTTACGCTGTAATTTCAACATACATATACTGTATATACCAGAGTATAACTTGACTCCACATATAGGTCAACCCCTGATCTTTTGCCAAAAAAGTCTTAATTTTCAAATAACTTGTGGATAAGTCTACCCTGGCATTTAAGGGACTTTAAAAGGGGTCAAATGGTTAAAATTCAAAATAAATTCATACCAAAACTCGGGAAAAAAAAAAAGAAATGAGACTGATATCTGATAAATATAAAGTACTGCAGTAGACCTACTGGCCCACACTAGGTGAGCTCTACTCACACCCAGCTTTTATAGGAAAAGACTAGTGAAGCATTGTAGTAGGCCTACTGACCCATGCTAAGCAGATCCTACTCAAACACAACTTGTCCAACTCGTATATCTGGCAAAGCTATTTTTAAAGCTTCCCAAGGTTTTAGGTTCAATAATCAAAGGCAGAATCAGGGAAGGTTTTGCCCTCCTCTCTCCCAGCCTCCTTTGATCATTAAAACTAAAACCTTGGGTGATCTTACCCTTTCGGTGTTGGTCCCATTATATAACAGCTTTGAAGGTAGTTTTGGTACCATAGTACTACGCCATGAGCTGAACTCACTCAGATAAGCTTTGAGCGGTAAATCTGGCCCTATATATGAGAGAATGGGTATATGGAGTAAGTGTGCACCATACAAAAAATTCCTGCAACCATGCTTTTGGCTTAAAACAGCAAATTTGTGGTGTATTTTCATATGTTTTTTATGGTTATATTCTCGGTTTCTTGGTCTCATTTATAAAATGGAAGATATATTACAGAAATGTGGATGAATTTGATTAGTTTCATGACAAAGTAGCTTGAAATTGAGCTCAAAGTAGTGGAAATGTTCGATTTTTGCCGATATTCCAAAGTACAACAATGATGTCACTTGTTCAATACATGTCCAACTGGCCAGTCTAATACACATTTAGGAATGCACTATCATTATACAATTTTTTTTATAGAAAAATAATTTTTTTTAGCACCGCGTCCGGTTATCGAACCCAGCACCCCAGTAATGAGCGATGCGATTCTCCACTCGGCTACTGTTGTTTGTTTACTTATTTTTTATCATTTAATTATTATTTTATTCGAGGGGAGGAAAGACAGCCACCTGTCCGGTTATCGTACCCCGAACCCTTGTAGCGGACGTAGCACTGCGCCTCGCACAACTGGGTCGCCGGCTGTCCGGAGATCGAACCCGGACCCCAGCAACAAGAGTCGGGCCTCTCACCACTGGGCCTGATCAACCAGGATATTGCTGTTGGCTGCACTCAAACTAACATATGAACCAACCACAGCCCTACTGATCAGCAAGCATAATATAAGAGGGGCCTGGAGACGTGACTAAGGAACAGAGGAAATATTTTTTGTGCTAGGAATGTCTACATTTCCATATTATTGACTGCTGTTCAAGTGGACTTTCCTCCTTCCCAAAGGCTTTTCACAAATGAAGGACAATCTAACCAACCAAAACACAACTTAAAGAACATTTAGGGAAATCATAAGATAGGGTTATGTAAAATAAAATTGAAATTTTATTAGGAGTGCTAGTATGTTGCATTCTGACTTGCATATAAGATGGAGTTCCTAGGGTGTCAATGGTGTTTAACACTAATAAATACGAGAGCAAGAGACAGATGCATTATTAGGACATGAATTAAGGAGTTTTTATTGCCACGGGTTTTATTAATCCAATGGCTAAAAAGCCCTTGGTAGGGAAAGATCTCCTTAAAAGATGGCTTGATATCCGCTTTTATATCTTACTCACTTGGAATACCCATTTATACAAGTAATTAACAAATGAATCTGAGGGCAGATTGATACCTCTTAACACTTTTTTATTAACACATTGGCCATTTTCCACAAAGGAAGGGTGGCCCAAAAAAAAGAAGATATGTTTTCATCATCATTCACTCCATCACTGTCTTGCCAGCGGCAAACCTACATTACAGTTAAAAAATCTGCAACATCAACACCCCTCCTTCAGAGCACAGGCACTGTACTTCCCACCTCCAGGACTCAAGTCCAGCTTGTCGGTATCCCTGAATCCATTCTTAAAGTCAAGTCATAAAAACCCTTTGTCTCCACTCACTCCTATCTCACAAGCTCACACATGCTTGCTGGAAGTTCAAGCCCCTCACTCACAAAATGTCCTTTACCCCCTTCCCTCCAACCTTTCCTGGATAATGCTTTTAGTAACCCCACACCTAATTTCCAAACTACAGATTCTCTGCATTACATTCACACTGCCCTCAAACATGACATCTGCACTGCCTCCAGCCTTCTCCTTATTGCAACATTCACCACCCATATAAGCACTGATATAACTATACTCTGTAGGTAGTAGGTTGGTAGACAGCAACCACCCAGGGAGGTACTACCATCCTGCCAGGTGACTGTGAAACAGAAACCTGAAACTGTTTTACATGATGGTAGGATTGCTGGTGCCTTTTTTCTGTCTCATTAACATGCAAGATTTCAGGTACGTCTTGCTACTTATACTTACACTTAGGTCACACTACGCAAACATGTCCACGTTTATGTATACACACTCATCTGAGTTTTTCTTTGATTTTATCTTAATAGTTCTTGTTCTTATTGCTTTTCCCTTTCATATCCATGGGGAAGTGGAATAAGAATCTTTCCTCCGTAAGCCATGCGTGTTGTAAAAGTCAACTAAAATGCCGGGAACAATGGGCTAGTAACCCCTTTTCCTGTATAGCTTACTAAAAAGAAGAAGAAAACCGTCAAAGTGGGATGTTTGAATGTGCGTGGATGTTGTGCGAATGATAAGAAAGAGATGATTGTAGATGTTATGAATGAAAAGAAGCTGGATGTCCTGGCTTTAAGTGAGACAAAGCTGAAGGGGGGAGGAGAGTTTCAGTGGGAGAAATAAATGGGATTAGATCAGGGGTTTCAAATAGAGTTAGAGCTAAAGAAGGAGTGGCAATAATGTTGAATAATCAGTTATGGCAGGTAAAGAAGGAATATAAATGTATAAATTCAAGGATTATGTGGAGTAAAATAAAGGTTGGATGTGAAAAGTGGGTTATAGTAAGTGTTTATGCACCTGGAGAAGAGAGAAGTGTAGGGGAGAGAGAGATTTTGGGAAATGTTGAGTGAGTGTGTGGGGAGTTTTGAACCAAGTGAGAGAGTAATTGTGGTTGGGGATCTTAATGCTAAAGTGGATAAAAATGTTGTGGATGGAGTAGTAGTAAATTTGGGGTGCCAGGGTAAATGTAAATGGGGAACCATTAATTGAGCTATGTGTAGAAAGAGGTTTGGTAATAAGTAATACATATTTTATGAAAAAGAGGATAAATAAATATACAAGGTATGTTATAGCACGTAAGGAAAGTAGTTTGTTGGATTATGTATTGGTGGATAAAAATTTGATGAGTAGGCTTCAGGATGTACATGTTTATAGAGGGAAAACGGATATATCAGATCATTATTTGGTTGTAGCTACAGTTAGGGTAAAAGGTAGATGGGACAAAAGAAAATGGCAACAGCAAGTAAGAGAGAGGTAAAAGTGTATAAACTAAGGGAGGAGGAAGTTGGGGTGAGATATAAGCAACTATTGGCAGAAAGGTGGGCTAGTGCAAGTAGTAGTAGTGGGGGGTTGAAGAGAGTTGGGATAGTTTTAAAAATGCAGTATTAGAATGTGGGGCAGAAGTTTGTGGCTATAGGAGGGTGGGTGCAGGAGGAAAGAGGAGTGAGTGGTGGAAAGAAGAAGTAAAGGGTGTGATAAAAGAGAAAAAGGTAGCTTATGAGAGGTTTTTACAAAACAGAAGTGTTAATAGAAGAGCAGAGTATATGGAGAGTAAAAGAAAGGTGAAGAGAGTGGTGAGAGAGTGCAAAAGAAGAGCGGATGAAAGAATGGGAGAGGCTCTGTCAAGAAATTTTGCTGAAAACAAGAAAATTTTGAGTGAGATAAACAAGGTAAGAAAGCCTAGGAACGAATGGATTTGTCAGTTAAAAACAGAGTAGGGGAGTTAGTAGATGGGGAGCTGGAGGTATTGGGTAGATGGCGGGAATATTTTGAGGAACTTTTAAATGTCGATGAAAAAGGGAGGCGGTAATTTCATGTACTGGCCAGGGAGGTACAACATCATTTAGGAGTGAAGAAGAGCAGGATGTGAGTGTGGGGAGGTGCGTGACGCATTACGTAGAATGAAAGGGGGTAAAGCAGCTGGAATTGACGGAATCATGACAGAAATGTTAAAGCAGGGGGATATAGTGCTGGAGTGGTTGGTATTTTTGTTTAATAAATGTATGAAAGAGGGAAGGTACCTAGGGATTGGCAGAGAGCATGTATAGTTCCTTTATATAAAGGGAAGGGGGATAAAAGAGAGTGTAAAAATTATAGGGAATAAGTTTACTGAGTATACCAGGTAAAGTGTATGGCAGGGTTATTATTGAAAGAATTAGAGGTAAGACAGAGAGTAGGATTGCAGATGAGCAAGGAGGCTTTAGAGTGGGTAGGGGATGTGTAGATCAAGTGTTTACAGTGAAGCATATATGTGAACAGTATTTAGATAAAGGTAGAGAAGTTTTTATTGCATTTATGGATTTAGAAAAGGCATATGATAGAGTGGATAGGGGAGCAATGTGGCAAATGTTGCAAGTCTATGGAATAGGTAGTAAGTTACTGAAGGCTGTAAAGAGTTTTTATGAGGATAGTGAGGCTCAGGTTAGGGTGTGTAGGAGAGAGGGAGATTACTTCCAGGTAAAAGTAGGTCTTAGACAGGGATGTGTAATGTCACCATGGTTGTTTAATATATTTATAGATGGGGTTGTAAAAGAAGTAAATGCTAGGGTGTTGGGGAGAGGGGTGGGATTAAATTATGGGGAATTAAATGCAAAATGGGAGTTGACACAGTTACTTTTTACTGATGATACTGTGCTTATGGGAGATTCTAAAGAAAAGTTGCAAAGGTTAGTGGACGAGTTTGGGAGAGTGTGTGAAGGTAGAAAGTTAAAAGTGAACATAGATAAGAGTAAGGTGATGAGGGTATCAAACGATTTAAATAAAGAAAAATTGGATATCACATTGGAGAAAGGGATTATGGAAGAAGTAAATGTTTTCAGATATTTGGGAGTTGACGTGTCAGCGGATGGGTTTATGAAGGATGAGGTTAACTATAGAATTGAT
Organism: Cherax destructor; assembly: GCA_009830355.1. Lineage (NCBI taxonomy): Eukaryota > Metazoa > Arthropoda > Malacostraca > Decapoda > Parastacidae > Cherax > Cherax destructor. The sequence continues at coordinate 65,434 of WNWK01008830.1, read as the reverse complement.
GAAGGAAAAAAGGTGAGTGGTGCATTGAGGTATCTGTGGAGACAAAGAACGTTATCCATGGAGGCAAAGAAGGGAATGTACGAAAGTATAGTGGTACCAACACTCTTATATGGGTGTGAAGCATGGGTTGCAAATGCTGCAGCGAGGAGGAGGCTGGAGGCAGTGGAGATGTCCTGTCTAAGAGCAATGTGGTGTAAATATTATGCAGAAAATTCGAATGTGGAAATTAGGAGAAGGTGTGGAGTTACTAAAGTATTTGTCAGAGGGCTGAAGAGGGGTTGCTGAGGTGGTTTGGTCATTTAGAGAGAATGGATCAAAGTAGAATGACTTGGAGAGCGTATAAATCTGTAGGGAAGGAAGGCGGGGTAGGGGTCGTCCTAGAAAAGGTTGGAGGGAAGGGGTAAAGGAGGTTTTGTGGGCGAGGGCTTGGACTTCCAGCAAGCATTTGTGAGCGTGTTAGATAGGAGTGAATGGAGACGAATGGTTTTGGGACATGACGATCTGTTGGAGTGTGAGCAGGGTAACATTTTGTGAAGGGATTCAGGAAACCAGTTAATTGATTTAATTGGACTTGAGTCCTGGAAATGGGAAGTACAATGCCTGCAATTTAAAGGAGGGGTCTGAGATAGTGACAGCTGGGAGGGACTTTTCTCAGCTGTCGTATCTGAGCTCCTCTGCGAAGACAGTGATTATGTATGAGTGTGGTGAAAGTGTTGAATGATGATGAAAGTATTTTCTTTTGGGGATTTTCTTTTTTTTTGGGTCACCCTGCCTCGGTGGGAGACGGCCGACTTGTTGAAAAAAAATAACTATACTCATACATTCCCTCCTTGCTTCCATGGATAACGTTCTTTGTCTCCACAGACTCCTTAGTGCATCACTCACCTTTTTTACCCTCAAAAATTCTACGATTCACCTCATCTTTCATAGGCCCATCTGCTGACAAGTCCACTCCCAAATATCTCTATATATTCACTTCTTCCATGCAAGGTTGCAGGTATGTCTTGCTACTTGTACTCACACTTAGATCACACTAAACATGCTTGTACAAGCATATATACACTAACCCCTCTGGGTTTTCTTCTATTTTCTTCCTAGTTCTTCTTGTTTATTTCTGCTTATGTCCATAGGAAAGTTGAACAGAATTTCTTCTTCCGTAAGCTATGCGTGTCGTAGGTGACTAAATGCTGGGAGCAATGGGCTAGTAACCCCTCCTCCTGCATAAATTACTAAAAAGAAGGAAAAGAAGAACTTTATAAAATTGGGATGTTAGAATTTGTGTGGATGTAGTGCAGATGATAAGAAAGAAGTGATTGCAAAGGTTATGAACGAAAAGAAGTTGGATGTCCTAGCCCTAAGCGAAACAAAGCTGAAGGGGGTAGGGGAGTTTCAGCGGGGAAAAATAAATGGGATAAAGTCAGGAGTATCTGAGAGAGTTAGAGCTAAAGAAGGGGTAGCGATAATGTTGAAGGATCAGTTATGGAGAGGGAAAAGGGAATATAAATGTATAAATTCAAGGATTATGTGGATTAAAATAAGGGTCGGATGTGAAAAGTGGGTTATAATAAGTGTCTATGCACCTGAAGAAGAGAGAAGTGTAGAGGAGAGAGAGAGTTTTGGGAAATGTTAAGTGAGTGTGTAGGAGCATTTGAGCCAAGTGAGAGAAATTGTGGTAGGGGACCTAAATGCCAAAGTAGGAGAAGCGTTTAGAGAGGGTGTGGTAGGTAAGTTTGGGGTGCCAGGTGTAAATGATAATGGGGAGCATTTGATTGAACTTTGTATAGAAAGGGGTTTGGTTATAGGTAACACATATTTTAAGAAAAAGAGGATAAATAAGTATAAAAGATATGATATAGGGCGTAATGATAGTAATTTGTTGGACTGCGTATTGGTAGATACATGTTTAAAGAGGGGCCACAGATATATCAGAGCACTTTTTAGTTGTACCTACAGTGAGAGTAAAAGGTAGATAGGATACAAGGAAAATGGAAGCAGCAAGTAAGAGAGAGGTGAAGGTTTATAAACTAGAGGAGGAGGCAGTTAGGGTAAGATATAAACAACTGTTAGAGGACAGATGGGCTAGTGTTAGTATAGGCAATGGGGTAGATGATGTATGGGGTAAGTTTAAGAATATAGTGTTAGAGTTCAGCAGAAGTTTGTGGTTACAGGAAAGTAGGTGCAAGAGGGAAGAAGAGTGACTGGTGGACTGATGATGTAAAGAGAGTAGTAAGAAAGACAAAGTTAGCATATGAGAGGTTTTTACAAAGTAGAAGTGATGCAAGGAGGGAGGAGTATATGGAGAGAAAAAGAGAGGTTAAGAGTGGTGAAGCAATGTAAAAAGAGAGCAAATAAGAGAGTGGGTGGGATGTTATAAACAAATTTTTTTGTTGAAAATAAGAAAAAGTTTTGGAGTGAGATTAATAAGTTGAGAAAGCCTAGGGAACGAATGGATACATTAGTTAAAAATAGGAGAATTATTAAACGGAGAGTTAGAGGTATCGGGAAGATGGAGGGAATATTTTGAGGAATTGTTAAATGTTGATGAAGATAGGGAAGCTGTGATTTCATGTATAGGGCAAGGAGGAATAACATCTTATAGAAGTGGGTTGGTAGACAGCAACCACCCAGGGAGGTACTACCGTCCTGCCAGGTGACTGTGAAACAGAAACCTGAAACTGTTTTACATGATGGTAGGATTGCTGGTGTCTTTTTTCTGTCTCATAAACACGCTGGATAACAGGTATATCTAGCTACTTATACTTACACTTTAGGTCACACTACACTGGCATACACATGCATATATATACATACACACATCTAGGTTTTTCTTCTTTTTCTTAATAGCTCTTGTTCTTTTTATTTTCTCTATTGTCCATGGGGAAGTGGAAAAGAATCTTTCCTCCGTAAGCCATGCGTGTCGTATGAGGCGACTAAGATGCCGGGAGCAATGGGCTAGTAACCCCTTCTCCTGTACAAATCTACTAAAACGAGAAGAAGAAAAACTTTATAAAACTGGGTTGTCTGAATGTGCGTGGATGTAGTGCGGATGATAAGAAAGAGATGATTGCCGATGTTATGAATGAAAAGAAGTTGGATGTCCTGGCCCTAAGCGAAACAAAGCTGAAGGGGTAGGCGAGTTTCAGTGGGGAGAAATAAATGGGATTAAGTCAGGAGTATCTGAGAGAGTTAGAGCTAAGGAAGGGGTAGCAATAATGTTGAAGGATCAGTTATGGAAGGAAAAGAGGGAATATGAATGTGTAAATTCAAGGATTATGTGGATTAAAATAAGGGTCGGATGCGAAAAGTGGGTCATAATAAGCGTGTATGCACCTGGAGAAGAGAGGAGTGTAGAGGAGAGAGAGATTTTGGGAGATGTTAGCGAATGTATAGGAACTTTGAACCAAATGAGAGAGTAATTGTGGTAGGGGACCTAAATGCTAAAGTGGGAGAAACATGCAGAGAGGGTGTAGTAGGTAAGTTTGGGGTGCCAGGTGTAAATGATAATGGGAGCCCTTTGATTGAACTTTGTATAGAAAGGGGTTTAGTTATAGGTAATACATATTTTAAGAAAAAGAGGATAAATAAGTATACAAGATATGATGTAGGGCGTAATGACAGTAGTTTGTTGGACTATGTATTGGTAGATAAAAGACTGTTGAGTAGACTTCAGGATGTACATGTTTATAGAGGGGCCACAGATATATCAGATCACTTTTTAGTTATAGCTACAGTGGGAGTAAAAGGTAGATGGGATACAAGGAAAATAGAATCAGTAAGTAAAAGAGAGGTGAAGGTTTATAAACTAAAAGAGGAGGCAGTTAGGGTAAGATATAAACAACTATTGGAGGATAGATGGGCTAGTGAGAGTGTAGGCAATGGGGTCGAAAATGTATGGGGTAGATTTAAAAATGTAGTGTTAGAGTGTTCAGCAGAAGTTTGTGGTTACAGGCGAGTGGGTGCGGAGGGAAGAGGAGCGATTGGTGGAATGATGATGTAAAAGAGTAGTAAGGAAAAAAAGTTAGCATATGAGAGGTTTTTACAAAGTAGAAGTGATGCAAGGAGGGAAGAGTATATGGAGAGAAAAAGAGAGGTTAAAAGAGTGGTGAAGCAATGTAAAAGAGAGCAGATGAGAGAGTGGGTGAGATGTTATCAGCAAATTTTGTTGAAAATAAGAAAAAGTTTTGGAATGAGATTAATAAGTTGAGGAAGCCTAGAGAACAAATGGATTTGACAGTTAAAAATAGGAGAGGAGAGTTATTAAATGGAGAGTTAGAGGTATCGGGAAGATGGAGAGAATATTTTGAGGATTTGTTAAATGTTGATGAAGACAGGAAGCTGTAATTTCGTGTGTAGGGCAAGGAGGAATAACATCTTGTAGGAGTGTGGAAGAGCCAGTTGTGGGTGTAGGGGAAGTTCGTGAGGCAGTGGGTAGAATGAAAGGGGTAAGGCAGCTGGGATTGATGGGATAAAGATAGAAATGTTAAAAGCAGGTGGGGATATAATTTTGGAGTGGTTGGTGCTATTATTTAATAAATGTATGGAAGAGGGTAAGGTACCTAGGGATTGGCAAGAGCGTGTATTGTTCCTTTGTATAAAGGCAAAGGGGACAAAAGAGAGTGCAAAAATTATAGGGGAATAAGTCTGTTGAGTGTACCTGGTAAAGTGTATGGTAGAGTTATTATTGAAAGAATTAAGAGTAAAACAGAAAGCAGGATAGCAGATGAACAAGGGGCTTTAGGAAAGGTAGGGTGTGTAGACCAAGTGTTTACAGTGAAACATATAGGTGAACAGTATTTGGATAAGGGTAAAGATGTTTTTGTGGCATTTATGGATTTGGAAAAGGCGTATGATAGGGTAGATAGGGGGCAATGTGGCAGATGTTGCAGGTGTATGGAATAGGAGGAAGGTTACTGAAAGCAGTGAAGAGTTTTATGAGGATAGTGAGGCTCAGGTTAGAGTGTGTAGGAGGGAAGGGGACTATTTCCTAGTAAAAGTGGGCCTTAGACAAGGATGTGTGATGTCACCGTGGTTGTTCAATATATTTATAGATGGGGTTGTAAGAGAAGTGAATGCGAGGGTCTTGGCAAGAGGTGTTGGGCTAAAAGATAAAGAAGCAAATACAAAGTGGGAGTTGTCACAGTTGCTTTTTGCTGATGACACTGTGCTTTGGGAGATTCTGAAGAGAAGTTGCAGAGGTTGGTGGATGAATTTGGTAGGGTGTGTAAAAGAAGAAAATTGAAAGTGAATATAGGAAAGAGTAAGGTGATGAGGATAACAAAAGAATAGGTGACAAAAGATTGGATATCAGATTGGAGGGAGAGAGTATGGAGGAGGTGAATGTATTCAGATATTTGGGAGTGGACATGTCGGCGGATGGGTCTATGAAGGATGAGGTGAATCATAGAATTGATGAGGGAAAAGGGTGAGTGGAGCACTTCGGAGTCTGTGGAGACAAAGAACCTTGTCCATGGAAGTAAAGAGGGAATGTATGAGAGTATAGTTATACCAACGCTCTTATATGGGTGTGAAGCATGGGTGATGAATGTTGCAACGAGGAGAAGGCTGGAGGCAGTGGAGATGTCATGTCTGAGGTCAATGTGTGGTGTGAATATAATGCAGAGAATTCGGAGTTTGGAAATTAGGAGGAGGTGCGGGATTACCAAAACGATTGTCCAGAGAGCTGAGGAGGGGTTGTTGAGGTGGTTTGGACATGTAGAGAGAATGGAACGAGACAGAGTGACTTCGAGAGTGTATAAATCTGTAGTGGAGGGAAGGCGGGGTAGGGGTCGGCCTAGGAAAGGTTGGAGGGAGGGTAAAGGAAGTTTTGTGTGCGAGGGCTTGGACTTCAGCAAGCATGTGTGAGCGTATTTGATAGGAGTGAATGGAGGCATATGGTTTTTAATACTTGACGTGCTGTTGGAGTGTGAGCAAAGTAACATTTATGAAGGGATTCAGGGAAACCGGCAGGCCGGACTTGAGTTCTGGAGATGGGAAGTACAGTGCCGGCACTCTGAAGGAGGGTGTTAATGTTGCAGTTTTATAACTGTAGTGTAAAGCACCCTTCTGGCAAGACAGTGATGGAGTGAATGATGATGAAAGTTTTTCTTTTTCGGGTCACCCTGCCTTGGTGGGAATCGGCCAATGTGTTAAAAAAAAAAAAAATATAAAAAAAAGAAGTGGGGAAGAACCAGTTGTGAGTGTGGGGAAAGTGCATGGGGCAGTGGGTAGAATGAAAAAAGGTAAAGCAGCTGGGATTGATGGAATAAAGATAGAAATGTTAAAAGCAGGTGGGGATATAGTTTTGGAGTGATTAGTGCTTTTATTTAATAAATATATGGAAGAGGGTAAGGTACCTAGGGACTGGCAGAGAGCATGCATAGTTCCATTGTATAAAGGCAAAGGGGACAAAAGAGTATAAAAATTATAGGGGAATAAGTCTGTTGAGTATACCTGGTAAAGTGTATGGTAGAGTTATTATTGAAAGAATTAACAGTAAGACGGAGAGCAAAATAGCAGATGAACAAGGAGACTTTAGGAAGGGTAGGGGGTGTATAGACCAAATGTTTGCAGTGAAACATATAGGTGAACAGTATTTAGATAAGGGTAAAGAGGTTTTAGTGGCATTTATGGATTTGGAAAAGGTGTATGATAGGGTGGATAGGGGGGCAATGTGGCAGATGTTGCAAATGTATGGAATAGAAGGTAGGTTATTGAAAGCAGTGAAGAGTCTTTACAAGGATAATGAGGCTCAGGTTAGAGAATGTAGGCGAGAGGGGGATTATTTCCCAGTAAAAGTAGACCATAGACAGGGATGTGTGATGTCACCATGGTTGTTCAACATATTTATAGATACAGTTGTAAGAGAAGTGAATGCTCAGGTGTTGGCAAGAGGTGTGGGGTTAAAAGATAAAGAATCTAACACAAAGTGGGAGTTGTCACAGTTGCTCTTTGCTGATGACTGTGCTTTTGAGAGATTCTGAAGAGAAGTTGCAGATGTTGGTTGAAGAGTTTCGTAGGGTATGTAAAAGAAGGAAATTAAAAGTGAATATATAGGAAAGAGTAAGGTGATGAGGATAAGAAAAAATTAAGTAACAGAAGACTGGATATCAGACTGGAGGGAGAGAGTGAATGCATTCAGATATTTGGAAGTGGACGTGTCAGCGGATGGATCTATGAAAGATTAGGTAAATCATAGAATTGACGAGGGGAAAAAGGTGAATGGAGCACTGAGGAGTTTGTGGAGACAAAGAACTTTATCCAACAAGGAGAAGGCTGGAGGCAGTGGAGATGTCATGTCTGAGGGCAACGTGTGGTGTGAATATAATGCAGAGAATCCACAGTTTGGAGATTAGGAGGAGGTGTGGGATTACCAAAACTATTATCCAGAGCTGAGGAGGGGTAATTGAGATGGTTTGGACATGTAGAGAGGATGGAATGAAATAGAATGACTTCGAGAGTGTATAGATTAGTGATGTATTGGATATCCGCATCCGCGGAACATTCGCACAATTTCTTACATCCGCATTTTACTGTAAACAGATATCCGCATCCGAAATCCGCGGAACATCCGCACAATTTCTTACAACAGCATCCGCAAAATAAGTACATCCGTATACACATCCACATCCGTGGATATCTAAATTTTCACATCGGATACATCCCTAGTATAGATCTTAAGTGGAGGGAAGGCAGGATAGGAGTTGGCCTAGGAAAGGTTGGAGGAAGGGGGTAAAGGTTTTGTGTGCGAGGGGCTTGGACTTCCAGCAAGCATGCGTGAGCGTGTTAGATAGGAGCGAATGGAGACAAATGGTTTTTAGGGCTTGACATGCTGTTGGCGTGTAAGCAAGGTAACATTTATAAAGGGATTCAGGGAAACCAGGCCAGACTTGATTCCTGAAGATGGGAAGTATGTACAGTGTCTGCACTCTGAAGGAGGGGTGTTAATGTTGCAGTTTTATAACTGTAGTGTAGGCATGCCTCTGGCAAGACAGTGATGGAGTGAATGATAATGAAAGTTTTTCTTTTTCGGGCCACACTGCCTTGGTGGGAAACGGCCGATTAATAAAAAAAAAAAAAAAATCACTTCTTCCATCCTCCCTCCCTCCAGTCTAATATCCAATCTTTCATTACCTAAATTTTTTGTTATCCTTATCACCTTACTCTTTCCTATGTTTACTTGTAATTTCCTTCTTTTACATACCCTTCCAAACTTGGTCACCAACCTCTGCAACTACTCTTCAAAATCACCCAAAAGCACAGTGTCAACAGCAGAAAGCAACTGTGACAACTCCCACTTTGTGTTAGACTTTACTTTTTAATACCACACCTCTTACCAACACTCGAACATATCAAGGTCATAAAATATTTCTTTTAACCAAACATATTATTATTCAACTCATACTGTTAGCATCATTTACAAAAAAGCATCCACACACATTCCAATCACCCCACTGAGTAAGAAAGATGTTATATTGTAAAACTCAAGCAACATACAAGGACACAGAAAAAAACAATGAATATTACAATGATAAAAGTTTATAAACACTTTCTTACCTAAATCCTAGCCTTGAGGATTCATTGTCAAATTCTTCTAGTTCTCGAGCCTGTTTTTCCTGCATTAGTCTTATTCGCTCGTGCCGTTCGTGCTGGAATCGTGCAGTTTCCTCTTGCATCTGCAAAATATTGTACATTAAATGAAATGTCTATTTATATACCACTCTTACAATAAGAAGACAATGTTTGGTCCACAGCAGTCACCAAATCTATTTTTTTTTATTAACACACAGGCCGTTTCCCACCAAGGCAGAGTGGCCCAACAAAGAAAAACTTTCATCATCATTCATTCCATCACTGTCTTGCCAGAGGCGTGTTTACACTACAGCTACAAAACTGCAACATTAACACCCCTCCTTCAGAGTGCCGGCACTGTACTTCCCATCTCCAGGAATCAAGTCCGGCCTGCCGGATTCCCTGAAACCCTATATAAATGTTGCCTTGCCTACACTCCAACAGCACGTCAAGTCCTAAAAACCATTTGTCTCCATTCGCTCCTATCTAACGCTCACGCACGCTTGCTGGAAGTCCAAGCCCCTCACACACAAAACCTCCTTTACCCCCTCCCTCCAACCTTTTCTAGGCCGACCCCTACCCTGCTTTCCCTCCACTACAGATTTATACACTCAAAGTCATTCTATTTTGTTACACCCTCTCTATGTGCCCAAACCATCTCAACAACCCCTCCTCAGCTCTCTGGATAATAGTTTTGGTAATCCCACACCTCCTCCTGATCTCCAAACTACGGATTCTCTGCATTATATTCACACAACACATTGCCCTCAGACATGACATCTCCACTGCCTCCATCCTTCTCCTTGTTGCAACATTCACAACCCATGTCTCACACCCATACAAGAGTGTTGGTATAACTATACTCTCACACATTCCCCTCTTTGCTTTCATGAATAAAGTTCTGTCTCCACAAGCTCCTCAGTGCACCATTCACCTTTTTCCCCTCATTAATTCTATGATTCACCTCATTATTCATATAAATCTGCTGACACATCCACTCCCAAATATCTGAACACATTCACCTCCTCCATACTCTCTCCCTCCAATCTGATATCCAATCTTCCGTTATCTATTTTTTGTTATCCTCATCACCTTACTCTTTCCTATATTCACTTTTAATTTCCTTCTTTTACATACCCTACCAAACTCATCCACCAACCTCTGCAACTTTTCTTCAGAATCCCCCAAAAGCACACTGTCATCAGCAATGAGCAACTGTGACAACTCCCACTTTGTGTTAGAATTTTTATCTTTTAACCCCACACCTCTTGCCAACACCCGAGCATTCACTTCTCTTACAACTCTATAAATATATTGAACAACCATGGTGACATCACACATCCCTGTCCAAGGCCTACTTTTAATGGGAAATAATCTCCCTCTCGCCTACATACTCTAACCTGAGCCTCACTATCCTAGTAAAATCTTTTCAACGCTTTCAATAACCTACCTCCTATTCCATACATTTGCAACATTGCCACATTGCCTCCCTATCCACCCTATCATATGCCTTTTCCAAATCCATAAATGCCACACACATCTCTACCCTTATCTAAATATTGTTCACCTATATGTTTCACTGCAAACACTTGGTCTACACACCCCCTACGCTTCCTAAAGCCTCCTTGTTCATCTGCTATCCTGTTCTCCAGTCTTACTCCTAATTCTTTCAATAATAACTACCATACACTTTACCAGGTATACTCAACACTTATTCCCTATAATTTTTACACTCTTTTGTCCCCTTTGCCTTTATACAAAGGAAATATGCATGCTCTCTGCCAATCCCTAGGTACCTTGCCCTCTTCCATACATTTATTAAATAAAAACACTAACCACTCTAAAACTATATCCCCACCTGCCTTTAATATTTCTATCTTTATCCCATCAATCCCAGCTGCTTTACCCCCTTTCATTCTACTCACTGCCTCACGAACTTCCCCCACACTCACAACTGGTTCTCTAATTTAGCCCAAACATTTTTCCAAACACACCTAATGTTAACAAAACTATCAATAATTGTGTCTGATAGTGACTCTTAGACTGACTTGGAAACATTTTCCAGCATGATAGCAGGGCCAAGACAGCTAGGGCTGAAAACTCAATAGTCCTAGCTCACCATTGTCAAAAACCTAGCACATGATGTATAATACCTTCTGCTGTAGTAAGGTTCTCCTGAGTGCAACTCTCTCATCTAGCTCTCTCTTTTCACGGTTGCGTTGAGCTTCAGCTTGCTGCCGATTACGAGTTTGGTATTCAGCTAACATCTCCAATTCTCTTTCTAGTTTCTCTGTCAACTTCTGTTGTTCCACTACCTGTAACATAAATGCTTTTAGCACATGAAAATAAACATTGTTAAGCACTTCGCCTTGAAGTTTATAATGAATAACTTGTGTGTATGTATTATATTCTTGAAGAGCAACATTGCAAATTCACACTATCATTTTTAACTATAATATTCCAACAAATATTTCAAAACACATAATATAGGAGAAATACATTGATTCACTAAGAACTAGTGTATAAAACCTACTTGACTTTCATCCAGTCGCAGAGACTGTCGCTGAAGCATCTCTGCAATAGATTGTTCATACTGGTCACCAAGCATAGCTAACTTTCGCCGCTGATCTTCTTTTAATCTCTTGATGATAGCTCGCTGATCCTCTTTTGGTGTTTTGGCTAAAATTTGTGCCTTATACTCTTTATATTGCTGACGTTGTATATTGATTGTATCACGGAACTGACGACGAATCTCTATTTCTTTTTGCTGTAAATGAATTTGTATTCATAAATGTATTCACATGTTTTTAATGCTGAAAACATATTAAAAAAAAGTAAGTATAAAATTTTTACAGTTATTTATACAACAATATCTCTAAATTATTATTACAATAGTTTTCCTGTATCTGCGGGTTATACGTTGCAAGACCTGCCATAGATACCCAAAACCAGAGATAGTAGCGAACCCTATACAGGAGGGCCCTGCTTATACGGCAGGTTAGGTTCCAGGCTACCACTGTAAAGTGAAAATCACCCTTTTTTCACTTAAATGCATATACAGTGGACCTTCGGTTTTTGTTCACCTCCAAACTCTAACAATTATTTAAGTGTATTTTTGTAAGTGCTTTTGTAAGTGTATTCTTGGGGGTCTGAACTGACTAATCTAATTTACATTTGTCCTTATGGGAGCAAATTCGTTCGTTAACGGCACTCGAACAGCATTCTGGAAAGAATTTTCAACGAAAACCGAGGGTCCACTGTACAGCAGAACCTCTGTTTTTGTATGCCCTAGTTTGTATGTAAAACTATAGTTCTTCTCTATAAAAAGCTTTTTTTGTTAATATTTCCCATAAGAAAAAATGTAAATCCAATTAATTCGTTCCAGACACCCACAAATATTAACAAAAAATACATTTTATAGAGAATAATTATATTTACATACAAACTAGGGCATACGAAAATCGAGGTTCCACTGAGAGGCAAGTAGTATTTATTGTAAGAAGTCAGATGTGGTAGCCCACCCGGCTACTACACCTCACAATTACATTTGTTTGTTTTACTATGATTGTATATATGATAAGTAATGTATTTCTTACATAATTTTGAAAAATGTCAGATGGATTAATGAAAATGTCTGCAATAACATAATATACAACATTTAAAGTGCCCAGAGCAATTATTATTATTGCCATCAATATACTACCTTGTTCACAGAGTTTAGTCATTTCTAACTAGGCATTTTTAGAGGCTTACGACTCCTCTTTTTATCACAACTACACTTAGATGCCATAGTAATGAGAGAGATGTGGAGAATGTAAACGGAGTGACTGGGTGATGGGCAGTCAGATGAATGCATATTAATACCTGTCCACTTTGTTGATAAAAATTCATTTCGCATTATGCACGAGTTTATGAAGCTTTTTCCCCACAATACAAACACCTTACATTGTGTACAAGTTGTCTTCACATTGGTGCAGTAGAATAAATAACAGTAACACTCCCATTCTCATGCTACGAGTGAAGGCATATGAAATCCATCATAGATGGATTAATGAAAATGTCTATAATAATGTAATATACGACATTTAAAGTGACACTGAGCAATTATTATTTTTATGCTTATTACATCCTCAACACTAGTGACACTCTTAGTGATTTTCATGTGTACCTTCATGCCAGCACAGTGTGTATGTTTATTTAGGTACAGGTACATGTAAGTACAGTTATCAGAGTATATATTAAATACACAGAGTTAGAGCTAAAGAAGGAGTAGCAATAATGTTGAAAGATATATTATGGCAGGAAAAGAGGGAATATAAATGTATCAATTCAAGGATTATGTGGTGTAAAATAAGGGTTGGATGTGAAAAGTGGGTTATAGTAAGTGTTTATGCACCTGGAGAAGAGAGAAGTGTAGAGGAGAGAGAGAGATTTTGGGAAGTGTTGAGTGAGTACATGGGGAGTTTTGAACCAAGTGAGAGTACTTGTGGTTGGGGATCTCAATGCTAAAGTGGGTAAAAATGTTGTGCAGGAGTATGTATTAGGTAAATTTGGGGTGCCAGGGGTAAATGTAAATGGGGTGCCTTTAATTGAGCTGAGTAGAAAGAGGTTTGGTAATAAGTAATACATATTTTATGAAAAAGAGGATAAATAAGTATACAAGGTATGATATAGCACGTAATGAAAGTAGTTTGTTAGATTATGTATTGGTGGAAAAAAGGTTGATGGGTATGCTTCAGGATGTATGTTTATAGAGGGGCAACAGATATATCGGATCATTATTTAGTTGTAGCTACAGTTAGAGTAAGAGGTAGATGGGACATAAGGAAAAGGCAAAAGGAAGCAAGAGAGAGGTTAAAGTGTATAAACTAATGGAGGAGAAAGTTAGGGTGAGATATAAGAAACTATTGGCAGAAAGGTGGGCTAATGCAAGTAGTGGGGGGGGGGGGGTTGAAGAGAGTTGGGATAGTTTTAAAAATGCAGTATTAGAATGTGGGGCAGAAATTTGTGGCTATAGGAGGGTGGGTGCTGGAGGAAAGAGGAAAGATTGGTGGAATGAAGTAAAGGGTGTGATAAAAGAGAAAAAGGTAGCTTATGAGAGGTTTTTACAAAATAGAAGTGTTGTAAGAAGAGCAGAATATATGGAGAGTAAAAGAAAGGTGAAGAGTGGTGAGAGAATGCAAAAGGAGAGCAGATGAAAGAGTGGGAGAGGCACTGTAAAGAAATTTTGCTGAAAATAAGAAAGTTTTGGAGCGAGATACACAAGTTAAGAAAGCCTAGGAAACGAATGAATTTGTCAGTTAAAAACAAAGTAGGGGAGTTAGTAGATGGGGAGCTGGAGGTATTGGGTAGATGGCGGGAATATTTTGAGGAACTTTTAAATGTCAATGAAGAAAGGGAGGCGGTAATTTCATGAACTGGTTAGGGAGGTCATTTGTTTACTCTTGAACATAGGTAAAAATTTAACATTTGCGCTATTTTGAGATCAGTTTCAAGCCATTTGTGTAGGAGGGAAGGGGACTATTTCCCAGTAAAAGTGGGCCTTAGACAAGGATGTGTGATGTCACCGTGGTTGTTCAATATATTTATAGATGGGGTTGTAAGAGAAGTGAATGCGAGGGTCTTGGCAAGAGGTGTTGGGCTAAAAGATAAAGAAGCAAATACAAAGTGGGAGTTGTCGCAGTTGCTTTTTGCTGATGACACTGTGCTTTTGGGAGATTCTGAAGAGAAGCTGCAGAGGTTGGTGGATGAATTTGGTAGGGTGTGTAAAAGAAGAAAATTGAAAGTGAATATAGGAAAGAGTAAGGTGATGAGGATAACAAAAAGAATAGGTGACGAAAGATTAGATATCAGATTGGAGGGAGAGAGTATGGAGGAGGTGAATGTATTCAGATATTTGGGAGTGGACATGTCGGCGGATGGGTCTATGAAGGATGAGGTGAATCATAGAATTGATGAGGGAAAGGGTGAGTGGAGCACTTCGAGTCTGTGGAGACAAAGAACCTTGTCCATGGAAGTAAAGAGGGAATGTATGAGAGTATAGTTATACCAACGCTCTTATATGGGTGTGAAGCATGGGTGATGAATGTTGCAACGAGGAGAAGGCTGGAGGCAGTGGAGATGTCATGTCTGAGGTCAATGTGTGGTGTGAATATAATGCAGAGAATTCGGAGTTTGGAAATTAGGAGGAGGTGCGGGATTACCAAAACGATTGTCCAGAGAGCTGAGGAGGGGTTGTTGAGGTGGTTTGGACATGTAGAGAGAATGGAACGAGACAGAGTGACTTCGAGAGTGTATAAATCTGTAGTGGAGGGAAGGCGGGGTAGGGGTCGGCCTAGGAAAGGTTGGAGGGAGGGGTAAAGGAAGTTTTGTGTGCGAGGGCTTGGACTTCCAGCAAGCATGTGTGAGCGTATTTGATAGGAGTGAATGGAGGCATATGGTTTTTAATACTTGACGTGCTGTTGGAGTGTGAGCAAAGTAACATTTATGAAGGGATTCAGGGAAACCGGCAGGCCGGACTTGAGTTCTGGAGATGGGAAGTACAGTGCCGGCACTCTGAAGGAGGGGTGTTAATGTTGCAGTTTTATAACTGTAGTGTAAAGCACCCTTCTGGCAAGACAGTGATGGAGTGAATGATGATGAAAGTTTTTCTTTTTCGGGCCACCCTGCCTTGGTGGGAATCGGCCGATGTGTTAATAAAAAAAAAATCTGTAATATATCTTCCAGTCTATCAAATGAGACCAAGAAATCGCAAATACAACTATACAAAGTATACGAAAAAAAACTGCAAATTCGCTCTTTTAATCGAAAATTGCAGTTTCAGTTTTTTTTCTCTTATTATGCAGTGTGTGCTGCAGGATTTGTTTTATGTGGTGCACACTTACCACATAGATGTATTCTTTCATATCTATGCCCAAATTTGCCGCTCAAAACTTACCTGAGTGAGCTGAGCTCATGACGTAGAACTACGGTTTGGACCCTGAACTCAAAGCCGTAGAACTATGGCACGGACCCTGAAAGGGTTAAAGGAGGGGTCTGGGATATTGACAGTTTGGAGGGACTATTCTAAACTGTCGTATCTGAGCGCCTCTGCAAAGACAGTGATTATGTATGAGTGAGGTGAAAGTGTTGAATGATGATGAAAGTATTTTCTTTTTGGGGATTTTCTTTCTTTTTGGGTCACCCTGCCTTGGTGGGAGATGGCCGACTTGTTGAAAAAAAAAAATGTAGTTAGGTGTAGGTGTGTAGCCCAGGTGGACTACATACCTACATTACTATTATAATAATAATCAAGGGTAAACACTAAACCCGTAGGATTATACAGCACCTGTGGGGGGATGTGGAAGGCACAGTAAACCCTGTGAAGGTTTAATGTACATTCAAACAACCTAACTTCAAAATTTCTTTGGGTATTTTAATTGCCTTCTATATACAGTGGACCCTCGGTTAACGAATACCCTGGAAATCGTGCAATTATGTAAGTATAATTTTGTAAGTTCTTGTGGAAGTGTATTTTTGGGGGTCTGAAATAGACTAACCTACGTGAAATTTTTCCTTAAGGGAGTAAATTCGTTCGGTAATGGCACTTGAGCAGACTTCAGGAGTGAAGTTTTTACGAAACTCGGGGGTCCACTGTACATTGCTTAAGGAATAAAAATTGTAACCCACTTCATGGAATTCAAACGAAACAGTACAAGGTCAAGAAGAATTAAGAAACGTGTCAAAAAGATGAGGAACCGTTTGCTGAATGTACAGGTATGCCAATGAAACATATCCTATCTACTTTGGATGACCTGATATTAGGTATCAAGAATCAACTATACATCAGTAAGCAGATATCTAATCACATGAAGCAGTCTATAGTGACTTATTTGAGAAATGTTAGTACTCATAGTGGCTCTTACATAGGCCTGTACCCTGACTCGGGGAAACAGGCAAGACACTACCAATGGCAAGGCAATCATAAAATTACTAAGCTAACACTCTTACCCTTACACCACAATTTTTTAAGTCAACTTGTACCTCAACTGTTATAGATTCAAAATTTACTAAACATTCCCTGTATCTCCATCACCCCATTAAAAGGACACTTAATACAGTTCAAGTACTGTACCTCCTCCACCCCAGACAAGATCATCACCTTTCAACAAACTGGCCATATCCCACTGAGGCAGTGTGGCCCAAAAGAAAAAACAAAAGTTTCTCCTTTTAAATTTAGTAATATGTACAGGAGAAGGGGTTACTAGCCCCTTGCTCCCAGCATGTTACTCGCCTCTTGTACCACAATCAGGTCAAGTCAGAAATTTATTAAAATAATTATGAAGAGTACACAAGGACAATTTTTTTTTTTAAACAAGTCGGCCGTCTCCCACCGAGGCAGGGTGACCCAATTCTCCTTGACGGTTTTCTTCTTTTTCTTAAGTACTGTGTCCTGATTTTACATTTGAATACATATTTTTTTTTTTTTTTTTTGCACAGCAGACAGCAACTACCCAAGAAGGTACTACCATCCTGCTAAGTGAGTGTGAAGAAGAAACCTGTAATAGTTTTACATGATGGTAGGATTGCTGGTGTCTTTTTTCTGTCTCAAACATGCAAGGTTTCTTTTATGTCTTGCTACTTCTACTTACACTTAGGTCACACTACACATGCATGTACAAGCATATACAGTGGTACCGGTTTGATTCAAACTCACCCTTTATGTAAGTTTATTTTTAAATGCTTTTGTAGTGTAATTTGGGTCTAAAGGACTAGTCTATTTTACAACTTTTCTTAGAGATAATTCTTTGTAATGACTTGAACAGCATTCTGGAATGAAAAAATATCGTAAACCGGGGTACCACTGTACATACATACCCTTCTGGTTTTTTTTCTATTTTCCTACTATTTGTTCTTCTTGTTTATTTCCTCTTAACTCCATGGTGAAGTGGAACAGAATTCTTCCTCCATAACCCATGAATGTCGTAAGAGGCACCTAACATGCCGGGAGCAAGGGGCTAGTAACCCCTTCTTCTGTATACATTACTAAATTTGAAAAGAGAAACTTTCTTTTTAGGTCGTGGCATCTTAATGTATTCAGCCCTGATCACTCTGAAATGACATCGTTTTGTGATCATAATACTTTATGCACTTAATCTATTATACCTTTAACAGTTCAGTATCCTAGTATAACAGGCAATTTACCTCCCAGGAGGTAAATTGCCTGTTATATTAAAATGATGCAGATGTCGAGAGTCAGCGGATCACTAAGTATGATGCCCATACATTTGTTAAGATGGTTAATGAACAAGCAGTGGTGAATATTTTCTTAAGTCACCTTACCTTGGTGGGAAAAACAGTCAATGTTTTAATAAGAAATATATCCCTGCAAATCTGAAGTTTTCTTTCCTTTGCCATACAATGGAACTACTACAGCAAGACATGTCTGTAGTCTACCACGTTAGGAAATGATGCCAAAGATCTTACTTTTAAACTCTTTGGCTGCTGCTTCTGTTGTAGAGCGTGCTTTTTCCGAAGATCTCTCTCTACTCTCTTCATATACTCGTGTTGACTACTCAATTCTGTTTGGTGTTGTTTGTTCATCTGAAAAAAGTTTTAAAAAAATAAGCAATTCATCTAACTTTATTGCAAATCTATACCTTATGCCCATTTCTCACAAGGGTACTATAGCATATCCTTCCTCTTAACCTTCTCAGGGACCATTTATACAAATACTATTGCTCCAAGAACAATGACAAACATTTGTTAATCACGAAGATCTCTACTGTAGCTCCATATACCTGAAATGGTTTAAGACCTGAGCCACCTCAGAAATCTAGATTTTTTGGTACAAGTAAGAGCCAGAATATTGGTAACTAATTAAAATATGCCCACAAAACATAAGCACCAAAGTACCATATACATTTATTTAAAAATAAAATGTTTATTACCTGGTGGTCATGGACCGGGCCACGGGGGCATTGACCCCCATGGCCAAGTCCATATTATCTTTCCAGACTCAAAAACAAAATTAAATTTTGCCAAAAAATAATGAAAGTTATACATGCACTTATTTTTTTCAACAAGTCGGCCATCTCCCACAGAGGCAGGGTGACCCAAAAAGAAAATACTTTCATCATCATTCAACACTTTCACCACACTCATACATAATCACTGTCTTTGCAGAGGCGCTCGGATACGACAGCTGAGAATACTGTAAGTCCCTCCCAGCTGTCACTATCCCAGACCCCTCCTTTAAAGTGCAGGCACTGTACTTCCCATTTCCAGGACTCAAGTCCCACTAAATCAATTAACTGGTTTCCCTGAATCCCTTCACAAAATGTTACCCTGCTCACACTCCAACAGCTCGTCAGGTCCCAAAAACCAATCGTCTCCATTCACTCCTATCTAACATGCTCACACATGCTTGCTGGAAGTCCAAGCCCCTTGACCACAAAACCTTCTTTACCCCCTCCCTCCAACCTTTTCGAGGATGACCCCTACCCTGCCTTCCTTCCCCTACAGATTTATACGCTCTCCAAGTCATTCTACTTTGATCCATTCTCTCTAAATGACCAAACCACCCCAACAACCCCACTTCAGCCCTTTGACAAATACTTTTAGTAACTCCACACATTCTCCAAATTTCCACACTCCGAATTTACTGCATAATATTTACACCACACATTGCCCTTAGACAGGACATCTCCACTGCCTCCAGCCACCTCCTTGCTGCCACATTTACAACCCATGCTTCACACCCATATAAGTGTGTTGGTACCACTATACTTTCGTACATTCCCTTCTTTGCCTCCATGGATAAAGTTTTTTGTCTCCACAGATACTTCAACGCACCACTCACCGCTGACACGTCAACTCCCAAATATCTGAAAACGTTTACTTCTTCCATAATCCCTCTCTCCAATGTGATATCCAATTTTTCTTTATTTAAATCGTTTGATACCCTCATCACCTTACTCTTATCTATGTTCACTTTCAACTTTCTACCTTTACACACCCTCCCAAACTCGTCCACTAACCTTTGCAACTTTTCTTTAGAATCTCCCATAAGCACAGTATCATCAGCAAAAAGTAACTGTGTCAACTCCCATTTTGCATTTAATTCCCCATAATTTAATGCCACCCCTCTCCCCAACACCCTAGCATTTACTTCTTTTACAACCCCATCTATAAATATATTAAACAACCATGGTGACATTACACATCCCTGTCTAAGACCTACTTTTACCGGGAAGTAATCTCCCTCTCTCCTACACACCCTAACCTGAGCCTCACTATCCTCATAAAAACTCTTTACAGCCTTCAGTAACTTACTACCTATTCCATACACTTGCAACATTTGCCACATACAGACACTTAATTACCATAAAAATATTAATGCATTTACAAATAAAACAGTAAAAAAAAATATATTAATTATGATTAGTACTGGAAAATACTTAAGCCTTCATGGGCCATTGACTGATTACTACCCATTATTGTGAAAGAATAAAAAAAAAGTCCTACCAATTTCATATGATTTGGTTTATTGCACTTATTCCAATAGGGTAATTTAAGACCAATTATCATTATCAAAAGATTTTTTTTTATTTTGGAGTTCAAATTTTATGACACTATACAGCATATACGTACAGTGGTACCTCGGTTAACGATGGTCCCCAAACTCGCCCTTTTATGTAAGTTTATTTTTTTAAATGCTTTTGTAAGTGTGTTTTTGGGGGTCTAAAAGGACTAGTCTATTTTACATCATTCCTTATGGGGATAAATTCGTTTGGTAATGGCACTTGAACAGCATTCTGGAACGAAAAAATATCGTTAACCGAGGTACAACTGTACTTATACAGTAACTGCACATAAGAGTTCATTATTCCAAACACAAAATCTGGAATTAATCAAAATTTATTACACATGGCTCAGATTAGGGTGTGTAGGAGTGAGGGAGATTACTTTCCGGTAAAAGTAAGTCTTAGACAGGGATGTGTAATGTCACCATGCTTGTTTAACCATTTGTCTCCACTTGCTCCTATCTAACAAGCTGACACACGCTTGCTGGAACTCCAAGCTCCTCACACACAAAACCTCCCTTACCCCCTTCCTCCAACCTTTTCTAGGCTGACTCCTACCCCACCTTCCTTCCACTACAGATTTATACGCTCTCCAAACACTTAAATGCAAGTAAATGCAAGTGGCAATTTCATTTTACTAAAAGAAAGATGCAAGATATTTGTGTACCTCAAAAATATCTATATACCTCACAATCTCGCTAGATAAATAGGACTAATATGGTCCTGAAAAGTGAAAACCCCAGAAATGTATTGAAATACCTAATGTGATGAAAGTGACTGCTAAATGCCAGCAAATGTTAGCTACATACATCAGCCCCAGAGTGGCACACAGCTTCTATTTTACATTGGATCTCTGCCTTTCAATTTTCCTGTTAGAACGTTTTAATTAACATAAATTTACCTGCTCCTCCTTTAAAGCATGAATAGCTCTTTGCTGCCGATATTCAAGGTCTTGTGTTAACTGATGGTGTCTTAGAAGCATTGAATGTGCTGTCTCCAGCTGCTGCTCTCTCTTCGTAAGCTCCTCTTTGAGAAGAGACTGCTCTTTAACATAGTACGCCAAAAGGCCACGTCGTCGAAACTTACGAGTTTCTAATTGAAGGTATTCTCCCTGCTGCTGCATTAATTTTTGTTCTTCCTGACGTTCAGATGCTTTAAGGTATTCTTTCTGGGTCCTACAAAATAAAATAATTAATAGCTTTATTTATAAAAATGTACATTAAAACAATTTTTAATTCTAGAAGAGGCTAACAAGTACCATAAAATAATTCTTTACAGAAGAGGATGTGTAAAATGCAAAATAATTCACATGCAACAGTTACGTATCTTTATTGTTGAAACATTTTGCCTACTGTGTAGGCACAATGTTTCAACAATAAAGATACCTAACTGTTGCACATGTGTCTTATTCATCAACTTGTTGGTATTTTATACCATTTTCAACAAAAATAACTCATCTCTAAAACGAATTTTAACAATTAGTCTAAAATGTACATTTAACTATTCATACATTAAATGTGATTATGCAGACATTTAAAGACAATGCTTAAGTCACTATTCTCAGATGACTAGAAGAGATAAAAATATACAGAACATACTGCAGCTGTGCTTCTCTCTGTCTTTTAGGTGTATTAGGGTCTTGTGAAAGTTCTTTCTTCCATTTTTCTATATTTTCCTTGTACTGTTTCTTGTACTGTGTCTGGAAGTGTTTAAGCTCAATAATATGTCTACCATTTATATCCTTTTGAAGGTTCTTTTCCGCTACTGAACACATATCAAGCTTTTTCTCTTGCTCTTTCTCGTGTTTCTGAAAAAGAGAACAATACACAATATTTAATAAAACAATTAAGAGAATGAAGCTGCATACTGTAAACTACACAAAGTTTTTGCAACCTGAAACAACTTTTATTGAAGAAAAAATTATCACACTTGTATGAAGTACTTTATTTCATATACAAAATTATTTTGCTCTTGTATGATATACTGTACAGTTTTTACAAAGAGGTTTTTACAAAGTAGAAGTGATGCAAGGAGGGAAGAGTATATGGAGAGAAAAAGAGAGGTTAAAAGAGTGGTGAAGCAATGTAAAAAGAGAGCAGATGAGAGAGTGGGTGAGATGTTATCAGCAAATTTTGTTGAAAATAAGAAAAAGTTTTGGAATGAGATTAATAAGTTGAGGAAGCCTAGAGAACAAATGGATTTGACAGTTAAAAATAGGAGAGGAGAGTTATTAAATGGAGAGTTAGAGGTATCGGGAAGATGGAGAGAATATTTTGAGGATTTGTTAAATGTTGATGAAGACAGGGAAGCTGTGATTTCGTGTGTAGGGCAAGGAGGAATAACATCTTGTAGGAGTGTGGAAGAGCCAGTTGTGGGTGTAGGGGAAGTTCGTGAGGCAGTGGGTAGAATGAAAGGGGTAAGGCAGCTGGGATTGATGGGATAAAGATAGAAATGTTAAAAGCAGGTGGGGATATAATTTTGGAGTGGTTGGTGCTATTATTTAATAAATGTATGGAAGAGGGTAAGGTACCTAGGGATTGGCAGAGAGCGTGTATTGTTCCTTTGTATAAAGGCAAAGGGGACAAAAGAGAGTGCAAAAATTATAGGGGAATAAGTCTGTTGAGTGTACCTGGTAAAGTGTATGGTAGAGTTATTATTGAAAGAATTAAGAGTAAAACAGAAAGCAGGATAGCAGATGAACAAGGGGCTTTAGGAAAGGTAGGGGTGTGTAGACCAAGTGTTTACAGTGAAACATATAGGTGAACAGTATTTGGATAAGGGTAAAGATGTTTTTGTGGCATTTATGGATTTGGAAAAGGCGTATGATAGGGTAGATAGGGGGCAATGTGGCAGATGTTGCAGGTGTATGGAATAGGAGGAAGGTTACTGAAAGCAGTGAAGAGTTTTTATGAGGATAGTGAGGCTCAGGTTAGAGTGTGTAGGAGGGAAGGGGACTATTTCCCAGTAAAAGTGGGCCTTAGACAAGGATGTGTGATGTCACCGTGGTTGTTCAATATATTTATAGATGGGGTTGTAAGAGAAGTGAATGCGAGGGTCTTGGCAAGAGGTGTTGGGCTAAAAGATAAAAGCAAATACAAAGTGGGAGTTGTCACAGTTGCTTTTGCTGATGACACTGTGCTTTTGGGAGATTCTGAAGAGAAGCTGCAGAGGTTGGTGGATGAGTTTGGTAGGGTGTGTAAAAGAAGAAAATTGAAAGTGAATATAGGAAAGAGTAAGGTGATGAGGATAACAAAAAGAATAGGTGACGAAAGATTGGATATCAGATTGGAGGGAGAGAGTATGGAGGAGGTGAATGTATTCAGATATTTGGGAGTGGACATGTCGGCGGATGGGTCTATGAAGGATGAGGTGAATCATAGAATTGATGAGGGGAAAAGGGTGAGTGGAGCACTTGGAGTCTGTGAGACAAAGAACCTTGTCCATGGAAGTAAGAGGGAATGTATGAGAGTATAGTTATACCAACGCTCTTATATGGGTGTGAAGCATGGGTGATGAATGTTGCAACGAGGAGAAGGCTGGAGGCAGTGGAGATGTCATGTCTGAGGTCAATGTGTGGTGTGAATATAATGCAGAGAATTCGGAGTTTGGAAATTAGGAGGAGGTGCGGGATTACCAAAATGATTGTCCAGAGAGCTGAGGAGGGTTGTTGAGGTGGTTTGGACATGTAGAGAGAATGGAACGAGACAGAGTGACTTCAGAGTGTATAAATCTGTAGTGGAGGGAAGGCGGGGTAGGGGTCGGCCTAGGAAAGGTTGGAGGGAGGGTAAAGGAAGTTTGTGTGCGAGGGCTTGGATTTCCAGCAAGCATGTGTGAGCGTATTTGATAGGAGTGAATGGAGGCATATGGTTTTTAATACTTGACGTGCTGTTGGAGTGTGAGCAAAGTAACATTTATGAAGGGATTCAGGAAACCGGCAGGCGGACTTGAGTTCTGGAGATGGAAGTACAGTGCCGGCACTCTGAAGGAGGGTGTAAATGTTGCAGTTTTATAACTGTAGTGTAAAGCACCCTTCTGGCAAGACAGTGATGGAGTGAATGATGATGAAAGTTTTTCTTTTTCGGGCCACCCTGCCTTGGTGGGAATCGGCCGATGTGTTAATAAAAAATAAAATACTTCTGAAAGTCAATGTCTTTATATTAAACACTTACCAGTTTTAATCCTTTCAGTGTTTCATCCACAGATCTATGTTACTGATGCCAGGGATGCTTACATTCCTCACACAAAAATAAATTTGCTCAGACTGGATACAGAAATATCGAGGGAAAGGAAGTGGTGAGCGGGAAGGGGAATATGAGAGAGAGAGAAAGGGGGGAAGGAAGAGGGAGGGAAGGGGGGAGGAAGAGAGGAGCAGTCACTGACTTTTCATATGCTTCAGGGAAGACTTAGGATGAAATATTGCATGTGGAGGTACAAGAGATTAAAGATATCATCAGACTAACTGGTGGAGAGGCTGAAGTGTCCCAGATGACAAATTTTCAGAGACTTGGAAAGTACTCAAGAAAAAAAAAAAAAGATGTCCAGTCAAACTGACCCTCATAACAGTAATGACACAAGATGGAATCGTGCAGTGGAAACCATGGTTAAGGGACACAGACAAATACCACCTGGTGTACCTCGACTGGAACAGAACAAGGAATGGGAGCAACTGAGAGAGAGGGTACAAAAATGTCAAGAGGCAGGAAGGAGAGACTGGGCATGCATCGACAGACATGGAAGCTCAGCCTCTAGAGAACCATCTGGCACACCTACACACAGATCTCCCCCCCTCTCTCAAGCCCTGTCTTCCATTCCATCCAAACCCAATATCCCAAAACAACCATACTCCACTTCCCTCCTCACACCAAGAGGCCCCATTCCCCTTACACAAGCACCTTCCTCACAACTGCACCTCATCCAACCCCCAGTCCCCATGTTCCCCCTCATCCCAACCTCCTCATTCATCTCCATCTACATTCAGGATCCTGACCCCTCCAGGGAAAAAAATTCCACCCCCTCAACCTATATGCAAGGACCATTAATCCAGGAATCTGCTAACCAGAACACAGTAATGGAAAGAAAGATGAAATTATGGCACACCAAAGCAGATGGAATGACAAACAAGAGTGAAGAGTGGCACGCAAGTTTAATGGAGGCATCCCCAGATATTATAGCACTCAGAGACAAAGTTCATAGATATGATAACAGATGCATATTTAAAACTTAGGACTATGTGGTCACTAGAATCAAAGAACCTTTCATAGGTAATATTCCCTATGTCAGAATCATTGAGGGTGAATACAAGGTCAAGCCTAGCTGGTTCGTCTTTCTCTCTGGTTGTATTCCTAACATGGTGCTTCAAGTTCTCCAGTACCACCTCCAGCATCTTAGTTCTCCATATTTCTGATTTCCCATGTGATTCTAGGTTCTCTTAGTCAATCTCCATGTGGTTAAAGCTTCCCATGACCAGTAGCTTTGCCCTGCTCATGCAGGCCCTCTGGCCACCTCAGCTAGTGTATTCACTAATGCTCTGTTGTTTTCGTCATATTCTTGTCTTGGTTTCTTGCTGTTTAGTGGAGGGTTGTGCATTCAGTTCTGGGTCACCATATGGAGAAGACCAGGGCCAGGATCTGTCCTGGCAACCCTACATGAACGTGGTTGTACATTACGGCTATCACCACCTAGGGATCCCTGGTCTTCAGAGTGCCTACTGTGCAGTCATCTGCTTCCCTCTGTCCATTCCTCCCATTTCCTCAAAACTCCACTGGTTTCCTCTGAACAGAATAGCAGCAGCAGCACTGCTACTCCTCTGTTCCCTTGGTCTTTACTCAAAATCTGATATCCACCTGGTAAAGACCATCTATTATGAAGCTACTTTCAGTGTAAAACTGACCAATCTCCATTTCACTAGTATGTCTTCTATTCTATCAAGTGATACAAAAAAGTTAATAACATAGAAGCGCCCCCTTGAAAACATGTTAAGGTTGATGTTTTAAATTAAAACAATTTCAGAGGAATGCTTTTCCTATCATGCACTGCATAAGGGTAGGATTCTGTTATACTGTGCAGACTTATTCTCTCATATCTAGGCCAAAACTTACTGCTCACTGCATATTTGAGGGAGCTTTGCTTAAAATGTAGATCTACATGACACACATGGAAGAAAGTCAAAGTGTTAAAGGGTTAAAGAGTTAACAACAGCACAAAAAGGAATACAGCACTAGTAATACTGGAGGTGCTAAGAGGAAAAAGCACCAAGTCTGAGTGTTTTTAAAAGAAGAAAACTGTGAAATTATAATAGCAATGCCCATTTTCTATGGAAGCAATAAACGGTACCTGCATCAAACATGCCAAATGGGTCCCCGTCCCCCTCCCTAGAAGGAGAGGAAAACATAGGTACTGCCTTGTTTTTAAGAGAAATAGGGGTGTAGCAGGGGAAGAGGGGGAGGTAGAATGGATGGCAAATGATGAAGGGGATCAGAGAAAGAGGGGTTCAAAGCTTTTTATTGACTCCAAGTGGACATCAACTAAATCTTTAAATGGGCCCTGGGAAAACAACAAAGTTCAATGAAGAAAAATTTCAATTACTCAGATATGGGAAAACTCAAGGAAATTAAAGCTGGATCGGAGTATAAAACAAATTCCAACCACACATTAGAGCGAAAAACTAATGTGAAGGACCTGTGAGTGATAATGTCAAGAGGATCTCACTTTCAAAGATCACAACAATATATCTAATGCATCTGCTAGGAAAATGATAGGATGGATAATGAAAACCTTCAAGACTAGGGATGCCAAGCCCATGATGATTCTCTTCAATTCACTTGTTCTCTCTAGGCTGGAATACTGCTGTACACTAATGGCCCCTTTCAAGGTAGGCAAAATTGCAGACCTGGGGAATGTACAGAGAACTTTCACAGCACGCATAAGTACGATAAAGCATCAAAGTTACTGGGAACGTTTAAAGTCCCTTGATTTGTATTCCTGGAATGCAGGCAAGAAAGATATATGATAATATGCACTTGGAAAATCCTAGAGGGACTAATCCCAAATTTGAACACAAAAAGCACTCCCTACAAAAGCAAAAGACTGGGAAGGAGATGAAACATCCCCCCAATAAAAAGCAGGGGTACCACTAGTACACTAAGAGACAACACAACAAGTGTCAGGGGCCCAAGACTGTTCATCTGCCTCCTAGCATACATAAGGGGGTTTACCAATGGACCCCTGGCTGTCTTCAAGAAGGTACTTGACGGGCACCTAAAATCAGTATCTGATCAGCCGGGCTGTGGTTCATACGTCGGTTTATGTGCAGCCAGCAGTAACAGCCTGGTTGATCAGGTCCTGATCCACCATGAGGCCTGGTCACAGAATGGGCCATGGGGGCACTGATCCCCAAAACTCTCTCCAGGTATTGATATACATCATACATTTCTTTTTACAATACAGGAGGCCCTCCACATTCGCGAGGGTTAGGGGATCAAGAACCTCGCGAATCTTGAAAATTCACGAATGTTTGGTGTGCAAATATATTGCAGGGAAATATAGTACAGGTTGGTCATCACTAATCCGGCAATCAGTTATCCGGTTCCATCAGTAATCCGGCACTAATTTTGGCTAGCATAATTTCAAATTTCATCATTATACTGACTCAGAAATTGTGCAGATGGTTGTAAATTCACAGCAGCAAGAAAGTGGAGAAAAAAGAAGTGATGAAAATGAGGAAGATGTAGCAGTTTCTCTATTGATAGGTTAAGTGTATTCTAACCTAACAACTCACTAATCCAGCACACTACAGGTCCCAGTGATGCAGGATTAGTGATTGGCGACCTGTAATAGCATTTACTTAGCCTAACAATACTGCTTTCTTAACCTATTGAACCATGAACAATCATAAAGCACATGAAAACATTGTAAAATATTGTATATTTTTATTACAGTATATTGTATATTTTTATTGGGCGGCTGGGCATTCACAAATGTTCGAAGCTCGCGAAAGTGGAGGGCTAGCTGTAGTTTTGATGGCACATACAAGGTACATTATTTAAATTTAATTGTAGATAACCCATTTAAAATAAAGCTCTCACTACATCCAACTAGGGCAACATGAACCCCCTCTACACATTTCCAGATTGACAATAAACATCTACAATGCAAATTGTGAAAAACTATTAACATTGACATATTAGGAACTTTAAAAAAAAGTAGTATGGCTTTTTTTAAAGGCATCACTGAACTTAGCCAAATTTTCCCAAAAGTTCTTCACTTCAACCATTGTGTTTTTCACGTACAGCTCTATGACCCTCGTAAAAAATGAGAGCCTACTGTAATATATATCATACAAAAGCAGCTAGTAGAACTAACCTGTCTGAGTTTCTCAAGTTCCTTGCTGAACTGGGTAAGCAACGCTTCATACTCCTTGTCCAGCATGTGCTTGTGATTCTCCATTTCAACACGACATTTTTCTTCAAGCTGACCATTATAAAAAGAAATAATTATTAGCAATTAGGTAATGAAAGATATGCAATTTGACTTAAGTAATCTCAACTTGCAAGTGTGCTCTGCCTTTTACTCCATGTAGATACTTGAAAACGGTGAGAGAGATGAAGTAAAAAAAAGATTTGTTTATTAGTAAAAGGCATTTGCATTCAGTGTATGATAATTTTGATACCCAGTAGAGTACATACAGTGGAACCTTGGTTTCTGTCATTAATTAGTTTCAGAAAGTCTGACAAAAACCGAATTCGACAAAAACTGAAGTAATATTTCCCATAAGAAATAAAGTGAACCCCTGACTTTCGAACATTCTTCATTCCAGAATGCTGTTCAAGTGCTGTTACCAAACGAATTTATTCCCATAAGGAATGATGTAAATTAGATTAGTCCGTTTCAGACCCCCAAAAATACTTATAAAAGCACTTACAATAATAAACTTGCATAAAAGGGCGAGTTTGGAGTGTTCGAATAGCGAGGGTCCACTGTAATGTAAATCCAATTAATCCGTTCCAGACACCCAAAAGTATTAACAAAAAATACATTTTATAGAGAAAAACTATAGTTTTACATACAGAAAACAATGAGAAATAAATATAAAAGACTAATGAAATGGATAAATGAACATTTAATATCAATTTTACCTTTATTGAAGACTCTTGTTGGCATATGGAAGATGCGAGGAGGAGAGAGGGAGGAGGAGAGGTTATTGGTTGGAAGGGGAATCCAACTCCATAAGGACTTCAGGTATCAAGTCCCTATCCAGGGTTACTTACCTTCTTTGTCTTTTACTGGCACTGGACCCCTGTCGCACAAAAAATCTGTCCAGAGAGGTCTGTTTCTGGCGTCTCTAAGATTTGCCTCAAATGGGACAAGGCATTGTCATTGAATATGTTGCAGACACATCTTGCAACAGCTCACTCCACTTTGCAAACATGTCCTTAACCCTTTGACTGTTTCGGACGTATATATACGTCTTACGAGCCAATGTTTCGGACGTATTTATACGCCTAAATTCTAGCGGCCTCAAATCAAGCAGGAGAAAGCTGGTAGGCCCACATGTGAGAGAATGGGTCTGTGTGATCAGTGTGCACAGTATAAAAAAAATCCTGCAGCAAGCAGTACATAATGAGAAAAAAAAAACTGACCGTGTTTTTGGATTAAAACACCGACTTTGAGGTGTATTTTCGTATAGTATTTATGGTTGTATTCTCTTTTTCATGGTCTCATTTGATAGAATGGAAAACATATTACAAGAATAAAGATGATTTTGATTAGTTTCATGATGTAAACGATCTTGAAATTGAGCTCAAAGTAGCGTAAATGTTCGATTTTTGCCAATGTTCAAAAGTAAACAAATCACACCACGCGTATAATACACATCAACTGGTGAGTCTAATATTCTTTCACAAGTGCACAGATATTATTTATACAATTTTTACAATAATGCAATAGTCTGCATAACAATAAATCTTCTATTTTTTGTGTGAATAAAAAATCAAAATAGAAAGCAAGAGTAATGTAAGAGGGACTAAAGATGTGACTAATGAACAGATAACATCTTATTTTAGTGCTAGGGATGTCTGCATTGTTTATTCTGGACCCTATTTTGAAATTGACATCTTTTTTATTTTGCATGAAATTGGCAAAATTGCCATTTTCTGACCACTTTATTGGGTAGTTGAAATCGGTAAATTGGTGATTTCTTGTACTCAATCGATAGAACAAATGGAGTTCTAAAGAAATAGCTATGAGTTTGGTCGACTGTCCCAATGGAATTGGCCGAAAATAGGGCTCAAAGTCGGCGAAATCGCTGATGTGTATATATCACTGACATCGCTAAATTTGCGAGAGCGTAATTCCGTAAGTTTTCAATCAAATTTCATGCTTTTGGTGTCATTACCATCGGAAAAAGATTCTCTATCATTTCATAAGAAAAAATAATTTTATTTTTTTTCCAAAATTTTCCGACATAGAATGACAGTTTCAGAATGGGGCCTCCGACAGTCAAAGGGTTAATCACCGAAGAAGGCACATTGTCCCCTCTCTCTTCCTCATCCTCTTGAATTCTATCGTGTTTCTCACCTTCTTTATCAAAAGGCTGGCACTCGGAACTTTATTTGGCCCCATGCTGGCTTATTTAGCAGTTGCACTCGATAAACAAGCACAAAAAACAATGAATTATTACAAAAGGTTTCGGATGAACGCGCAGGGTAATGCTCACTCAACGAGAAACAAAGCCCGACTGACTCAGAATGTGTGGGATGCTTTGTGTGGGTACAGGCAGGCGGACACGTTCAGTATGGCGGACCAACGAGATGAACGAAAACTGGGACAAAATTTTGACGAAAAAAGTTGTTGAAAACCGAATTCGATGAAAACCAGGGCAAAGGAAAACCAAGGTTCCACTGAAATACCTACCTATGTGGTTTGAGTAATTGTGTTAGTAGGAAAAAAAAAAATTCTGATGTGCCACATGCATATCTGAAGTGTTCATGTAACATATTTATGTGAAGCTTTAAATCAATAGAGTGACAACTGAAAGAGGAGTTGATTACATAAAATACAAACTGTATTTAGCACTACCAAGAAAAAAAAAAGATCAAGCTCAAATCAAGGCAGTTTTGAAAAAAAAAAAACTTCATTATCAGCCTAACACTGTATACACATCTAAAATATGTACGTGATATACATAGTTTATAAAATCCGAACTAAATCCTGTGCCAGCTGAAACAAGAGTATCTACAAACATCTTTGATACTGCATCCTGAATCTTTGATGCTATGTTCTTTTCAGAACTGTTTTTCTTTCCCTGACATTTCAAGCTACACATGGAGCAACTATGGATGTCGTACCTTAGCTTGCGCTCGCTGATGTTCTTGACGCATTCGTTTGTACCCAGACATGGCAGCATGCATGTCTTCCTGAAGGTGTTCCTTCTGCTGTTTACTAACAATGGATGTAGTCTTTATGGTGGCAAAATTGCTAGTGCTTGGTTCCCCATGGTTGCCACCTGGCTGTATTTCATAACAATAAATTAGTTTTATAGAGAGAAATGTATCAGTATTTCAACATTAATGTAACTTGCACTGCATGTCATGAATGGCAGTATCGTGAAGCATCATGAAGCACTGAAAAAATTCACAAAAACCAAATGCTAATTTCTCATTTTTAATTTCAATTATAAATTTAAATAAGCTGTTTTAACAATTTCACATTATACATTAGAATAAATTAATTGCTAACACTTTATCAGCATGGTAAGATCCTAATACAAAACTACTCCTTAAACACAGCCATAAAATTCTAAAGTGAACAGTAAAGAAAGGTGAACAGTAAGAAAGCCAACTTTAAGAAAGGCTATATAGTAGAATGGATTTCATAGCCTTCTAAATTTAAAACACCTAAATGTAAACCCTAAGGCAAAGAAAATGCATGCTGCTTGTTGTTCAAGCTATCTATGCAAACACTGGAAACACATATGGAGTCCCTTACATATCATTAGTTTAAAGGACAGAGCACATATCTTTAAAATTAACTGGTATTTTATCAAGAATCAAAGTAAATATGAAATTAAATCATATTTTCAAAGGTAACAAAATACTGTATGGTAGACATCAGCTGTTACACAGGCACAATATATATATGGTAACTGCAAACTACATTTGTTAAGAATTAGGAAACTTAACACATTGAGAGGAAACTGATTGTTCTAAGTCCTACAATTGTCTGTCAACTAGCTGGAGTTTCCATTCTATTGAAGAAAACAGATAAAAACAGCAGAGGTTATAGTCTCTTGTGACTAACACAATGTTGATCCTGAGGTGACTTCTGCCAACCCCCTCTCCCCCCTCAGGTCCAACAAGCAGGAATCCACACAAGTACAACTTGAACACTTACTCTAACCAGACTTCAAACATGGTTTCTACATCTAGCAACTTACTATATGCACATTTTCTGCCCAAAAAAAGAGGGCACTGTATTCATAAAGCTTCTTATATTCTATATAAAAAATTAATTTTGAAGATTAAACTGAAAAATTTCCTGCACACATTAAATCTACCATTAAACAGATATAATATAAATTTAGTAAAATAAATACAATATATA
Source organism: Cherax destructor (assembly GCA_009830355.1). Classification (NCBI taxonomy): domain Eukaryota; kingdom Metazoa; phylum Arthropoda; class Malacostraca; order Decapoda; family Parastacidae; genus Cherax; species Cherax destructor. The sequence goes on along the minus strand of WNWK01008830.1, from coordinate 32,702 downwards.
CACACACACACCGGGCCAGGAGCTGTGACTCGACCCCTGCAACCACAATTAGGTGAACGTACGCACACACATGCGCACACACGTGCTTACACGTAAATAAGTGGTTTTAAAACAAATAATATACTGCGACCAGCTGGGCTCGAACCAGAGTCATTTAGCTATCTTCCCAAGATGCTGGCTAAATGACTCGGGTTCAATCCCTAGCTGGTCGCAGAGTGTGAGTGTGTGTGTGTTTTATATACATCTTTCTTTCTTAAACAGATCTAGCATTCCTCTATAAAGTAGACAATGAACCAATGAATTGTTACAAATAACCAAAAGTAAACATAATTACAGAATTTATACTATTATTTTAATGAACATTTGATTTTTAAATACTGCTAGCATTCTATTACACAAAGCTTGGCTGTTAGTAACTGCAGTCAAAGAAACTCTGAAGAAGCTAAGAAAAGGATATTGTATAGTTCTCAATGACTGCTATATTGATGCCAGTCATTGTTGAAGTAATGCTCTTGAATTTACCCTATCCTGCCTTATGCTGGGAAAACTGGCACAGTTTAGATTACAGTGGTCCCTCGGTTTTCGCCGAAAATTCGTTCCAGAATGCTGCTCAAGTGCCATTACCAAACGAATTTACTTCCTTAAGAAATAATGTCACGTAGGTTAGTCTATTTCAGACCCCCAAAAATACACTTGCAACAGCACTTACGAAAATACACTTACATAAATGTTCAAGTTTGGTGATGCACGAAAACCGAGGGACCACTGTATACACTAAGTACTCTTAATATACTGATATCCTTAAACATAAACTATTTATTTAGCATGAAAATACACGAGTATATTCAATGGGGTCAGAAGAGCTTTGGGACAGACCAGAAATTGAAGAAAGAGTAGTCAGAATATTAGGTGTTCACAATAGAACCTGAAAATGGTTCTACACTTAACTCGGAGAATGTTGTGGGAATCGAGATAATCCACCAGGAGGCCTGGTCACAGACTGGGCCGCGGGGGGGTTGATCCCTGAAACCCTCTCCTGGTATATTCCAGGTATAATAGGTTATGCAAGAATATGATAACAAATGGAAGGTAGCCTTTTCATCACAGATGTGCCATTTGAAGAGCACTTCCTCTTACAAAGTCAATCATGCATTTCCATTTAACCCTTTCACTATCCAGACCCCCAAAATTAAAATTGCTTTCAATGTCCAAATTTAAAAAAAAAAAAATTCTTAGATTAAAAGAGTTCGTTTTTCTGGTGGTAACGAAACAAAAAAAAATTACCATCAGTACTTACTGAGATACAGAAGTATGAAGATGAAGGTCAATAATCCGCTGACAGTAACATCAGCGGTTGCTGTGTGTTCCACATGTTTCTACTTTATTATTATTTTCTGAGATTTTTTTTTTTTTTTTTTTACATTTTCCAGTTAACTTTCGTGGCCCTTGAGACTCATATCATGCACAATGAACATATATCCACCTGTTGTATGCAACAATACCCACTAACAGTGTCATCAGTACATTTACAAAACATGTTTACACAACTTACACACAATGGTACAAATGTTTCACATTACTACTGTTTTAACATTTATGTACATTTATTCAGGCACTGGTCATGTACCTAGAACTGCTACATTGTGTAAAAATCGTTGAAACACTTTTTTATGCACAGGTGTTTTTCACATCTCTACACACAAAATGTGTCTGCACTTTGCTTGGCACCTTATTGTGAGTATACAGATACAACATCTCTTTTGAGCCCACTTCATCTTTTTCTGTAGCAAGAATTGTTATGAAATGATCACTAAACTTCAAACGAGAGGATATTTGATAATCATCTCCCAGCTATATTTCAAGCGCACTGAGCGGCACTTTCGGTCATTGTATGTTCGAAACCAAAGAACTCCTTATCAGTTCCATAATTATCATTGTTGGCACAGTTGATGGGGTATAAAACATGTTCATTTTGACTGAGAGTGAGACTTTTGCGTCCACACGGCACGATGAACAAGGTGAACTAAATACGTATAGAGTTCCCGCAATGCACTGGGAGGTCCCAATTTTATGTATACTGCACACACTGACCACGCAGACACAAAATCGTTATTACAAAATCGTAATAACATGAATGCAAACAAACCACAGTATGGGTGGGGTTTGAACCCATAGTAAATAAGTCATAAAACTCCAGGCCAGTCCGTAAGCCACTTGGCCAGCTGGCCAAGTGAGAGTTTTATGACTCACTCGCCATGGGTTCAAATCCCACCCATGCTGTGGTTTGGTTTTTCATGTAATATATGTTCTTCATTTATGACTGATGTGTTTCAGTGTACTGAAAATTTCTATTATACAGACTTGGTGTTTACAGCCTGACTGAGCTTAGTACAGATACCATGGCCTTAGTAATACCAACAGCTTAGTACAGATACCATGGCTTTAGTAATACCAACAAATGAATAGAGAGATGCAGAAGTAAAGTTAGATAACCTCATAATGGAAAAGTTTTGCCCATCAGGGTCTTCATCAATCCAATAAGACAGAAAATGGGATAAACAGTAGACTGTCAGTTAACACGTTATCTGTTAAATCTCACGTTAACATGGTTACAAAACTATGACGTGTTTTTGGTGAACATTTCATAATAAATCAATTTACATGGAAGAGTACACCTAGGAAAAAATGTGATATGTGCAGGGTTCTTTTCCCTCTGCCTCCCAGAGGGGATGCCTACGCAATGTACACAACCTCCATTGCCTCAGTGCTCTGGTCGTACTCGGCCTGTATTAATAAAAAAAAATTATCTTTTCATCATCCCATCGCTTCTCTTGATAGTAGCTATGACAAGAAAGAGGAATGCAAATGACCCTGAAAATGCAAAAAGGCATAAGCATGAAAGTCTTGGCCTTTCGAAGAAAATCGAGATGTTAGATAAGCTTAACCCTTTCACTGTTCAAAGCCCTAAAATAAAAAAAAGTGCAGTGTCCATGTTTAAAAAAATCTTTTAACATGGTAATCTTTTTCTAAGGTAATGCCACAAAATGTAAGAAATTTGATGGAAAACTTATGGAATTATGCAGGTGCAAAGTTAGTGGTCTTGGTACAATATACTCATCATTGATTTTGCCCACTCTGAGTTCTATTTTAACCCCTTGAGGGTCTGAAGGCGTAGATCTACGCCTTCTCCATAGGGTCCAGGCCGTAGTAATATGCCATGAGCTCAGCTCACTCGGATAAGCTGTGAGTGGTAAATTTGGGCCTAGATATGAGAGAATAGATCTACAGTCGTACCTCGAGTTACGATGGTCCCCAAAATCGCCCTTTTATGTAAGTTTATTTTTTTAAATGCTTTTGTAAGTATATTTTTGGGGGTGTAAAAGGACTAGTCTATTTTACATTATTCCTTATGGGGATAAATTCGTTTGGTAATGGCACTTGAACAGCATTCTCGAACGAAAAAATATCGTAACTCGAGGTACCACTGTATGTGGTAAGTGTGCACCATATAAAACAAATCCTGCAGCACACAGTGCATAATGAGAAAAAAAACTGCGATCGTGTTTTTGGATTAAAACAGCAACTTTGCGGTGTATTTTCGTATGTTTTTTGCAGTTTTATTCACGGTTTCTTGGTCTCAATTGGCTTGAAAGTAGCGGAAATGTTCGATTCTTGCAGATGTTCAAGAGTAAACAAATGACGTCACTCGTCCAATACACGTCAACTGGTGGGTCTAATGTGCGTTCACGAATGCGGTGATATTATTTATACAATTATTACAATACAGCCTCTCCACACTTAGCGACGTACTCGTTTACCGACGCCTCGGACTTATGACGGGCTCTCTGACCAGTATTCTTACCTAAATAATGTATATTAGAGCCGATTTCCTCTATTCTGTTTATTTCATTATACAGAACACTACTGTATAAACATTTAAAAATATACCAGAAATGTTATAAATGGTGCAAAGGTGACATTTAAACAATATCAAAGATGGTTGTCACAAACCCACTACCATTATAGTATGCTCCTCACTTAACGATGAATTCGTTTACTGACGTGGTCTTAGGAACAGAACTCCTTCGTTAAGTGAGGAAAGACTGTATTGCATAACAGTCTTTCTTCTATTTTTTTGGTGTGAGTAAAAATTCTTTACGTAAATAAAAAATCAAAATAGAATTCCTTTGTGAAGCCTGGAAATGTAACTAATAAACAAAGGAAATGTTATTTTAGTGCCAGGAATACCTGCATTGTTTATTCTAGATCCTGTCTTGAAATTGGAATATTTTAAATTGTGTGAAATTGGCTAAATAACCAATTTCTGATCACTTTATTGGGTAGCTGAAATAGTTGACTGGGCAATTTCTTTTACTCAATCAATAAAATAGAAGTGGTACAGCAAAATAGCTAAGAATTTGGTCAACTGGAAAAATGTAATTGGCCTAAAATGGGAGTCAAAGTGGGCAGAATCACAGATGCAGCAAAATCCGCGAGACTGTAACTTCGTCAAATTTCCATCAAATTTCAAACTTTTTGTTTTATTACCTTCAGAAAAAGATGCTCTACCATTTCATAAGATAATTTTTTTTTTTTTAAATTCTTGGACCCTGTGGACGAGATTCAGATTGAGGGTTTGTACCCTGAAAGGGTTAAGACTTACCCTATTTTTTAATAATAAAATATAACTAGGAATGGTTAATCATGGTTTAGTGTCCCAATAATTGAATCAAACTTAGTAAAAACCCACAAAACAGACCAGGGGTGTGTAGGAGGGCCTTACCCGTCCTCAGGAAAATGACAAAAATTGAATGTTTTTGCTACTTTAAGGCCAATTTACTTCCTGTCTGGGAACGAACCAAAATAAATTTTCTTTTAATTCTAGGAAAATTCGCTCCCAGCTTATCTAAGTGGTACCACAAAACACCAGTAAAACCCATAAGACCACCTAAAAACACCTAAAGGGTTTGAAAGTTGGCTTCCCAGTGCACGTGTATAAAGACAGGATACTCTAGGGCCTTATACTGTGCATCAACTGCACATTTGGAATATTGAGGGCAAATTGCTCCAGCTTTCTGAGCGGGGTTCAAGACAACTGATCAATGAAGTGGACCCTAGTGTCAACATAAATCGACAGACAGTGAAAATGCCTGTTGTAAGTGGATTTAGGGCCTTAAATGACTAGTCATTCCACATTTAGGAATATAAAATCAAGCTTGGCAAGGGAGAAGCATGTTGTAACTGAAAAACTGAATAACAAATAGGTCATAACAGGTAAATAAGACAAAAATTACTGAGTGAGTGGATTGAGCAAAAAACCAGAAAGGTGCACCACTTTGGAGTACTATAAAATAATGTGGGATGAGGAACAAGAGTGCATGTTTAATACAGGCTGGATCCACTAGTTTAAACTGAGCAATCAGTTGTGCAATATAAAATTTTCCAGTGAAAATGCTTCTGTTAACCACACTGCTGCAGGAAAATTTTCCACCTGAATTACATGAAATTATTTCTGAAGGTAGCTACTAGTTACAGCAAGTGTTTAATACTGATGAAAGAAGTCTTTATTGGAAGAAAATGCCAACAAGAACTTATGTCAGTCAGCAAGAGAGGTGCAACAAGGGTTTCAAGGCAGCCAAGGATCACTTCAACTCGCTACTTTTCAGTAATGCCATTATTTACTGTTCCAACACTTCCTGTGCTCTGAAGGTACAGATAAAACTACCTTACTAGTTCTTTGGAGGTCAAACCAGTTAGCATGGATGACAGGAATTATTTACTGAATTGCTGAAGCATCACTAGTCCTGAAGTCATGTTTTACTTGCACAGCAAGAACCTCCTCACAATTTTTAATAATTCCCCTACTCATTCATAAGTTTTGGTGGATGTGCATCTACTTATAAAAATCATTTTTTACCACTAAATACACCATGTTTAGTTCAATCACTGGACTGTGGTATTAATAGGACATTCAAGTGTAACTACACAAAAAAGTGATGCAGAAACTTATTGCAGTAATGAATGCTGACTCTGAGTTTGGAATGCCAGATTTCTGGTGCAAATTTAACATTGCAGATACCATCAGAATGGAACGAATGCCCCAATCAACATTACATGCAAGTATGAGAAAATTATTGCCCTCGGTTAAGAGCCAGATCCAGGGAATTTTCAGCTGGCAAGGAGACTGCCAGGTGAAGGCTTTGAAGATATGCAGTAAGATGATGTGAATGAACTATAAGACGACAAGTAAGAAAAGACCAAAGGAAATATTGGCAGAACTCAATGTCCAGATACAAGGGAGGCACATAACAAATGAAGATGAAAAGTTTGAAGGAACAAAAAAAAGTAAACATTGCAACAGTTTTGTGAGTACATGTAGTTCCATATTACTGGTAAAGCTGCAGACTTTTTCACTGAAAAGAACCCTGACAAATCTAGAGGCACTGCTCTGGAACAGGTGATGATGCCTTGCTGTCAGTTGTATCAAGAACTGCAGGGTAAAACAGACTAGAGATGTATTACAGAATTTTTCAGCATTTTCAGTTCAAGAACATCAGCCAACAATCCATGAACCTTCCACATCAGCCCAGCTGCGCTACATCATCTCTATCCACTCCTTTTAAAACTGACGTACACCAGCAACCAGAATTTAAGGTAAGAAATATATGTGTAACCTTTCTAGTTATATACAGTGGACCCTCGGTTAACGAATACCCAGGAAATCGTACAATTATGTAAGTATAATATTTTAAGTGCATGTGGAAGTGTATTTTTGGGGGTCTGAAATAGACTAACCTACATGACATTATTTCTTAAGGACGTAAATTCGTTCGGTAATGGCACTTGAGCAGGCTTCTGGGATGAAGTTTTTTCGTTGGTTGCCGACCAACAATGCGAAAGGCTCAAATCATGTGCTCACAGAATACACAATGGACAATGAGTCGACAGCGTGGGTCTGAGACAAGTGCAGAAACTCAATCCTTCAAGGCTAGTAGGGGATAGTTTGATCATTTTAAGAAAAGAAGTAGCATTCATAGTGTGGCTAGGCATGGGCAAGCTGCCAGTGCTGACAAAGTGGCTGTTGAAAAGTATGTTACTGAATTCCAAGAATATGTAGAGGCTGAGGGGTTTGTCCCCCAACAAGTGCTTAACTGTGATGAAACAGGCCTCTTCTGGAAGAAAATGCCCAAGAGGACCTACATAACTGAAGAGAAAAAGTCAGTGCCAGGACAAGCCAGTGAAAGAAAGGCTCACTCTGTTACTGTGTGGTAATGAAGAGGGGGACTTGAAATTGAAGCCCTTACTTGTTTATCATTGCGAAAATCCATTAGTTTTTAAGAAGAACAAAGTTATGAAAATACAAATTGGCTGTAATGTTGAGGGCCAACATGAAAGCTTGGGTAACAAGGCAATTTTTTATTGAGTGGGTTGATGAGGTCTTTGATCCCACTGTCAAAAAGTACCTCATTAAAAAAACTGCCACTCAGGGCCCTTTTACTAATGGATAATGCTCCTGCTCACCCTCCAAGGATGGAAAACGAGTTGCTGGAGGAGTTCCGTTTTATAACTGTGAAGTTCTTGCCTCCTAATACCACTCCTCTCATTCAGCCCATGGACCAGCAGGTCATTTCTAACTTCAAGAAACTACACCAAAGCACTTTTTGAAAGGTGCTTTGAAATCACTTCGTAAACAAATTTAACCCTCAGGGAGTTCTGGAAGGCCCATTTCAATATCCTCACCTGCTTGAGGCTTATTGACAAAGCCTGGGGAAATGTGTCTTCCAGGGCCATGCAGTCAGCATGAAAGATATTGTGGCCTGACTTTGTGGCAGCCAAGGATTTTGAAGGCTTTGAAGATGAGACTGAGCCGGTACAGGATATTGTGTCCCTGGGAAAGACCTTGGGCCTAGAGGTGACTGAAGATGATGTGGAGGAGTTGGAGGAGCATAGAACTGAACTCACCACAGAAGAACTTCTAGACCTTCAAAAGGAGCAGCAACAGATTGCAGCAGAGGAGCTGTCATCAGAGGAAGAGGGAAGGGATAGTGTCCATTGCACTTGTCAGGGAAATGTGTGCTAAATAACATGAAGTAAGAACATAAGAACATAAGAAAGAAGGAACACTGCAGCAGGCCTACTGGCCCATGCGAGGCAGGTCCAAATCTCCAACGGCTTAAGCCAATGCCCCGACCCAGCCAGGCCAGGTTACATTCACTTAAGGAAGGAGCACTGCATCTGACCTAGCACAAGCTAGTCAGGACCAATTCACACCTAACCGCACCCACTCATACAAACCCCACTGGACAGGTTTTTAGTGAGAAAGAATTAGTGAGCCAGAACAAGGTGTTAGTGGTGAAAAGAAACAATGAAGAGAAAACACCAGAAGGACAGTTGCCTGACATATTAACCCTTTGGGGGTCGACAGGCCTTCTCGGAAACACGTTCTCAGGGTCGAAAAAAAAAATTTGGAAAAAAAAAAAAAAACTTTTTCTTATGAAATGATAGAATCTTTTTCCGATCATAACGACACCAAGAGTTTGAAATTTGAATGAAAACTTATGGAATTATGCTCTCGCGAAGTTATCGGTCTCGAAGATATTTACGCATCGGCGATTTCACCCAATTTGAGCCCTATTTTTGGCCAATTCGAATGTTCCAGTCCACTAAAATCATAGCTATTTCGCTAGAACTCCATTTATTCTATCGATTGAGTACAAGAAACTGCCTATTTACCAATTTCAACTACCCAAAATAGTGGTCAGAAAATGACAATTTGGCCAATTTCACACAAATTTCAAACGATGCCAATTTCAAAATAGGGTCCAGAATAAACAAGGCAGACATTCCTGGCACTAAAATAACATCTTCTCTGTTCATTAGTCACGTCTCCAGGCCCCTCTTACATTACTTTTGCTTTCCATTTTGAATTTATATTCTCACAAAAAATAGAAGATTTACTGTTATGTATACAACTGCATCATTGTAAAAATGGTATAAATAATATCAGCGCACTTGTGCAAGAATATGAGACTCGCCAGTTGATGTGTATTGGACGCATGGTGTGATTTGTTTACTCTTGAACATCGGCAAAAATCGAACATTTTCGTTACTTTGAGCTCAATTTCAAGGTACTTGTCATTGTCAAAGCAATGAAAATCATCTCTATTTCTGTAATATATCTTCCATTCTATCAAATGAGACCAAGAAAACGAGAATACATCAATAAATACCATACGAAAATAGACTGCAAAGTCGCTGTTTTAAACGAAAAAAACGGTCAGTTTTTTTTTCTCATTATGCAGTGTGTGGTGCAGGATTTTTTTTATACTGTGCACACTGACCACATAGACCCATTCTTTCATATGTAGGCCTACCAGCCATTTCCCACTTAATTTGAGGCCGCTAGTATTTACGCGTACTAGTACGGCACCGACCCCTGCTCGTAAAACGTACTAGTATGGCACCGACCCCCAAAGGGTTATAAGAAAGTGACTCCTTCCAAGCAGTAACATACCCCCTCCTCTCCTCCATCTGCTTCCAGTATGCCATTAGCTCTCCTCTGACAGGTAAGAGGCAGTTAAATTTTCATTTACTGTACAGTATTTTAGTTCAGTTTCTTTTAGTATTCCTTTTTACAGTTTTATGTAGTAGCTAGTACATTTTTAATAAATTACACTGGTCTGCATGATTTTTTTTATTGACTCTATGGTATCTTTTTCGGTATACAGTGGTCCCTCGGTTTTCGTGCATCTCCAAACTCGAACATTTATGTAAGTGTATTTTCGTAAGTGCTGTTGCAAGTGTATTTTTGGGGGTCCGAAATAGACTAACCTACGTGACATTATTTCTTAAGGAAGTAAATTAGTTCGGTAATGGCCCTTGAGCAGCATTCTGGAACAAATTTTCGGCAAAAACCGAGGGACCACTGTATACTGTACAGTGGAACCCCATAGTTTCGGTCACCTCGGAAATCAAACAATTATGTAAGTTTAACCCTTAAACGGTCCACACGTATATTTACGTTTGCTCCCCCAGTGCCCCGAATCTTTTGAAAAAAAAAAATATATATTTTTTATAGAAATAAAGAGCACATTTTTTTAAGTGTTATAGGATAAAAAAAAATTTTTTGGGTCAGTAGTTACCGAGATATGAGGCGGAGAAGTTGGCACTGGATGCTCACCTGACAGCAACAGGAGTCCTGCTGCTTGCAGAATTGTTTCCGATTCTCATAATCACAATTTATAGTAGTTCTTGTGATTTCATAGCCAATCTGTGTTCTGGCACTAATATTAGGTACTGAAATTGTACTCAAATAATAATAATAATGATAGTACATAAAAATAATAATAATGATAGTGAATAATAATAATAATAGTGAATAATAATAATAATAATAATAATAATAGTGAATAATAATAATAATAATAATTAATAATAAAAGTTCCCTTGAAGCATCGCTGCCTTATCTCATCTGATCTCCACTAATGATGACTGGTGACATTTCACAAAGGGTGAGCTGTAGTCTTATCTCTTCTTATCAGTCCAGTAATTACAGTGACGACAGTTGAGTTTACATGGCTTCCCTTTATTTGTTACGCAAACCTGTCTGTATCTGTCTGTCTGTCTGTATTAGTTAGTTACCATTTTGTCCTAGGCACATGTCAATTAGACACTAGGCCTATGTGTGTGTGTGTGTGTCTTTCTGTCTGCCTGTGTGTCGTCGCCTTTCTGTCTGCTTGTCTCAGAGTAGCTCATGAACCAACTCGTATTACGCAGATCACAAGCACAGTATAACACTTTGTCTTGATTTTTTTAGTTATCCTAGGTAATTTACACTATGTATAATTGTATTTGCGTATGTGTTCCTGTGAGATAGAGACAGAGACAGAAAGATACAGACAGACTGACAGAGATAGACAGCCAATCAGGCACCCAGCTGACCAGCCAGCTGCTGGCCAGCCAGCTGCTGGCCAGCCAGTGGCCAGGCAGGCAGGCAGCCAGCTGGCCTGCCAGCCTGTGTGTGTCTCTTTGTGTGTGTGTGTCTGTGTGTGTGTGTGTGTGTGTCTGTGTGTGTGTGTGTGTGTGTGTGTGTCTGTGTGTCTCTGTGTGTGTCTGTCTGTTTTTCTGTCAGTCTGTGTCTCTGTCTGTGTGTGTCTGTGTTTTTCTGTCAGTCTGTGTCTCTGTCTGTGTTTTTCTGTCTGTGTGTGTTTGTCTGTGTGTTTTTCTGTCTGTGTTTTTCTGTGTGTGTTTTTCCGTGTGTGTTTTTCCGTGTGTGTTTTTCCGTGTGTGTGTTTTTCCGTCTGTGTGTTTTTCCGTCTGTTTTTCTGTCGTGTTTTCGTCTGTGTGTTTTCTGTCTGTGTGTTTTCTGTCTGTTTTCTGTCTGTGTTTTCTGTCTGTTGTTTTTCTGTGGTTTTTCTGTTGTTTTTCTGTCTGTGTGTTTTTCTGTCTGTGTGTTTTTCTGTCTGTGTGTTTTTCTGTCTGTGTGTTTTTCTGTCTGTGTGTTTTTCTGTCTGTGTGTTTTTCTGTCTGTGTGTTTTTCTGTCTGTGTGTTTTTCTGTCTGTGTGTTTTTCTGGTCTTGTCTGTGTTGTTTCTGTCTGTGTGTTTTCTGTCTGTGTGTTTCTGTCTGTTGTTTTCTGTGTGTGTTTCTGTCTGTGTGTGTTTCTGTTTTTTTTTTTTTTTTTTTTTTTTTTTTTTTTTTTGTGTGTTTGTCTGTTTTTCTGTCTTTTTCTGTCTGTTTTTCTCTGTTTTTCTGTCTGTTGTTTTTCTTTTCTTCTGTTTTTCTGTCTGTGTTTTTCGTGTTCTTTGTTGTGTTTCTGTGTGTTTTCTGTCTGTGTGTTTTCTGTCTGTTTTTCTGTCTGTGTTTCTGTCTGTGTTTTCTGTGTGTGTTTTTCTGTCTGTGTTTTCTGTCTGTGTTTTCTGTCTGTGTTTTCTGTCTGTGTTTCTGTCTGTGTTTTTCTGTCTGTGTTTTTCTGTCTGTGTTTTTCTGTCTGTGTTTTTCTGTCTGTGTTTTTCTGTCTGTGTTTTTCTGTCTGTGTTTTTCTGTCTGTGTTTTTCTGTCTGTGTTTTTCTGTCTGTGTTTTTCTGTCTGTGTTTTCTGTCTGTTTTTCTGTTGTGTTTCTGTCTGTTGTTCTGTCTTGTGTTTCTGTCTGTGTTTTCTGTCTGTGTTTTGTCTGTCTGTGTTTCTGTCTGTTTTTCTGTCTGTGTTTTCTGTCTGTGTTTCTGTGTTGTTTTCTGTCTGTTGTTTTCTGTTGTTTTTCTGTGTTGTTTTTCTGTCTGTGTTTTTCTGTCTGTGTTTTCTGTCTGTGTGTTTTCTGTCTGTGTTGTTTTTGTCTGTGTTTTTTCTGTTTTCTGTTGTTTTTCTGTCTGTGTTTTCTGTCTGTGTTGTTTTGTCTGTGTTTTTCTGTGTGTGTTTTTCTGTGTTGTCTGTGTGTTTGTCTGTGTGTTGTCTGTTGTTCTGTGTTTCTGTCTGTGTGTTTTTCTGTGTGTGTTTTTCTGTGTGTGTTTTTCTGTGTGTTTGTCTGTGTGTTTGTCTGTGTCTGTGTGTTTGTCTGTGTGTGTGTTTGTCTGTGTGTGTGTGTTTGTCTGTGTGTGTGTTTGTGTGTGTGTTTGTCTGTGTCTTTCTGTCTGTCTTTCTGTCTGTGTCTGTCTTTCTGTCTGTGTCTGTGTCTGTCTTTCTGTCTGTCTTTCTGTCTGTGTCTGTCTTTCTGTCTGTGTCTGTCTTTCTGTCTGTGTCTGTCTTTCTGTCTGTGTCTGTCTTTCTGTCTGTGTCTGTCTTTCTGTCTGTGTCTGTCTTTCTGTCTGTGTCTGTCTTTCTGTCTGTGTCTGTCTTTCTGTCTGTGTCTGTCTTTCTGTCTGTGTCTGTCTTTCTATCTGTCTGTCTTTCTGTCTCTGTTTTTCTGTCTCTGTTTTTCTGTCTGTCTGTTTTTCTGTCTGTCTGTTTTTCTGTGTGTTTTCTGTCTGTGTTTTTCTGTCTATGTTTTTCTGTCTATGTTTTTCTGTCTATGTTTTTCTGTCTCTGTTTTTCTGTCGTGTTGTTTGTCTGTTGTGTGTTTGTCTGTGTGTTTGTCTGTGTTTGTCTGTTGTTGTGTCTGTGTGTGTTCTGTCTGTGTGTGTGTGTCTGTTGTGTTGTGTGTGTTTCTTGTGTGTGTCTGTCTGTTTGTCTGTGTGTGTTTTCTGTTGTTTTCTGTCGTGTCTGTCTGTCTTTTTCTGTGTGTGTTCTGTCTGTTTTTTCTGTCTGTGTTTTTCTGTCTTGTCTTTCTGTCTGTGTGTGTGTCTGTCTGTGTTTCTGTCTGTGTTTGCTGTCTGTGTCTTTCTGTGTGTGTGTTGTCTGTGTTTTGTGTGTGTTGTGTGTCTTTCTGTGTGTTTCTGTCGTGTGTTTGTGTGTCTGTCTGTTTTCTGCTGTGTGTCTGTTGTGTGTGCTTTCTGTCTGTGTTGTCTTTCTGTCTGTGTTGTCTGTCTGTCTGTCTGTTCTGTGTGTGTTTTCTTCTGTTGTGTCTGTCTGTTTGTGTGTCTGTTTGTCTGTGTGTGTCTGTCTTTCTGTGTGTGTGTTTTTGTTGTGTCTTTCTGTGTGTCTGTTGTGTGTTCGTCTTTCTGTTGTGTTGTGTGTGTGTCTTTCTGTGTGTGTTTTGTCTGTTTTCTGTCTGTGTGTCTTGTTGTGTTGTCTTTCTGTGTGTGTGTGTGTGTGTCGTGTGTGTTGTGTGTGTGTTTCTGCTGTGTGTGTTGTGTTTTCTGTCTGTGTGTGTTGTGTTTTCTGTTGTGTGTGTGTGTGTGTTTTCTGTCTGTGTGTTGTGTGTTTTCTGTCTGTGTTGTGTGTGTTTCTGTCTGTGTTTGTGTGTGTGTCTTGTTGTCTGTGTGTTGTGTGTGTTTTGTCTGTGTGTTGTTGTGTCTTTCTGTCTGTGTGTTGTTGTGTGTGTCTTTTGTCTGTGTGTGTGTTGTGTGTTTTCTGTCTGTGTGTGTGTGTGTGTGTGTCTTTTGTCTGTGTGTTGTGTTGTGTTTGTCTTTCTGTCTGTTGTGTGTGTGTGTGTGTGTGTCTTTCTGTCTGTCTGTCTGTCTGTCTGTCTGTCTGTCTGTCTGTCTGTCTGTCTGTCTGTCTGTCTGTCTGTCTGTCTGTCTGTCTGTCTGTCTGTCTGTCTGTCTGTCTGTCTGTCTGTCTGTCTGTCTGTCTGTCTGTCTGCTTGTCTCAGAGTAGCTCATAAACCAACTGGTATTACGCAGATCACAAGTGCATTATATCACTTTGTCTTGATTTTTTAGTTAACCTAGGTAATTTACACTATGTATAATTGTATTTACGTATGTGTTCCTGTGAGATAGAGACAGATAGATACAGACAGATAGACATAGACAGCCAATCAGGTACCCAGCTGACCAGCCAGCTGCTGGCCAGCCAGGTGGCCAACCAGCTGCTTGCCAGCCAGGTGGCCAGGCAGGCAGGCAGCCAGCTGGCCTGCCAGCCTGCCGACATCACTTTCCACTTCAAAGGGGAGTGTTAATATGACATGACATCAGTGAATCCTTGGTGTTTGCCGCAGTGTTTGCTCTAGCTGGCGCTCAATTTACCTGGTGCTCCCACAAGGTACTAAGTGGTCCCAGATTTTTTTAATATGGTGCACACCAAGTGTTAAGATCCATTCTATGCTCACCAGGCATCTCAGGCCAATCGTGCCAAATTTGGAGGTAGGAAAAATAAAACATAAAAATACGTTTGGGGCAGTAGCAGTACTAACATAAATATATGTGTGGGCCGTTTAACCCTTTCGGGGTTTTGGTCGTACTAGTACGGCTTACGCCCTGGGGTTATTGACGTACTAGTACGCCTAAATTCTAGTGCCCTCAAATCAAGCAGAAACAGGCTGTTAGGCCTAGATGTAATAGAATGGGTCTGTGCGGGCCTGGAGACGTGACTAATGAACAGAGAAGATGTTATTTTACTGCCAGGAATGTCTGCCTTGTTTATTATGGACCCTATTTTGAAATTTGCATCGTTTGAAATTTGTGTGAAATTGGCCAAATTGCCATTTTCTGACCACTATTTTGGGTAGTTGAAATTGGTAAATAGGCAGTTTCTTGTACTCAATCGATTGAAGAAATGGAGTTCTAGTGAAATAGCTATAATTTTAGTAGACTGAAACATTGGAATTTGCCGAAAATAGGGCTCAAAGTGGGCGAAATCGCCGATGCGTAAACATCTTTGAGACCGATAACTTTGTGAGAGCATAATTCCGTTAGTTTTCGATCAAATTTCATAATTATTGTGGCGTTATGATCGGAAAAAGATTCTCTATCATTTCATAAGAAAAAATAATTTTTTTTTTTAAATTCGTAGACCCTGAGAACGAGTTTCAGAGAGACACCTTGGACCCCAAAGGGTTAAGGGTTAATAGCATACTTTTAGTCTGCAAACCATTCAAAATCTTCTCTTTTTCTGTAATATATTTTCCATTCTGAGACCAAGAAAAGGAGAATACAAGCATAAATACCACGAGAAAATACACCACAAAATTGCTGTTTTAATCCAAAAACATGGTAAGTTTTTTTTTCTCAAGCACTGTGTCCTGCAGGATTTTTTTTATACTGCACACAGTGACCACTCAGACCCATTCTCTCATATGTAGGCCTACCAGCTTCCTACTACAAGACTGGAAGCTGCTACAATTTTGGCATAGTATTATGGGACCGACACTGGTTTGCAAGCTGTAATATTACAGGACTGACAGTGAAAGGGTTAAACGATTCTTACAGGATCCAGGAGAGAGAGATATGAGAAACTTAAAGCAATTATAATAAAATTGAAAGAAATCCATGATATTTTTTTCATATGCCAAATAGAAGGAAAAAAAACTACATCCAGCATCCGGCTGGATGGAAGTAACCGATTATGGCAAAGAAATGAACGAGATATTGAAGACTTAAAACAACTGTTTGGCGAGCCATTAAGTACATGTAATCAGAATAAATGTCGACAATCTGAACAATTTTTTTTTGTAATACTCAATTATTATTATTATAATCAAAAAGAAGCGCTAAACCACATGGGTCATACAGCGCAGCAGGTTAGGGCAGGATGCAGGGAGAATGGGTTGTAAGAGGGAGAGGGATGATTAGTAGGGTATGGAGTGCAGCAGGACAGTGGATAGTGCAAGGAGTGAGGATAGCAAGAGATTGAGGTAGAAGGGACTGAGGGGAGTGCTAGAGGTATAACCTTCAGAGTTTGTGCAGTAAGTCATTTGCTGTCAAAAAGTCAATGAGAGAGTCAGGATTAAAGGAGGGTCCATCAGCAAGAAGGGAAGGTAAAGAAAGGGCCGCAGAGAGAAGACGACGTTGGAGGTAAATTCTGCGTGCTCGTTGATAAAGTGGGCAGTCCAACAGAATATAACAAACAGATACTGGGACCTGACAATGCTCACACAAGAGGGACAGGGAGCCTCTCCATGAGACACACGAGTAAGACGAGTGTGGCCGATGCGAAGACGGGAGTCTCTCCCAACCTCGACATTGGTGACAAGAAGGCCAGAAACCTATACTCGGTTTAATAGAATAAAGTTTGTTATTTAGCAGGTCAGACCAGCGTTGTTGCCAACGGGTGCGAAGGTGGGTAGCAATGACTGCAAAATAGTCCGTGAATGGAACACCTCTATATGAAACTGGAAGGTCATGTACTGCTGACCGCGCAGCAGTGTCTGCCTGTTCATTGCCCTGTACGTCAACATGACCAGGGACCCAACAAAAACAATATCTTTATGTTG
The DNA here is from genome assembly GCA_009830355.1 of Cherax destructor. Classification (NCBI taxonomy): domain Eukaryota; kingdom Metazoa; phylum Arthropoda; class Malacostraca; order Decapoda; family Parastacidae; genus Cherax; species Cherax destructor. The sequence continues at coordinate 15,956 of WNWK01008830.1, read as the reverse complement.
CTAAAGATACGGCGTAACCAAAGGTGGATACGAAGAACTAGGGGTGAGATGCATCAAATTTTCGGATAGCCTGTAAAGCACTAAGGGAGTCTGAAACGACCACAAATGGTGACACAGGCATAGATGCAATACGGATAAGTGCCACAAGAATGGCATACAATTCAGCCGTAAACATACTAGCCGAGGATAATAGATGCCCTCGCACAACGCTGTCCGGAAACACTGCTGTGAGTCCGACGCCGTCCGATGACTTAGAACCATCGGTGTACACTACGATGGCATGGGAATGAGAACAGAAGATGTCTAGAAAAAGAGAGCGAGAAGCCGCCGAAGGTAGTTGGGCTTTCACGCAAGGCAGAGAAAAAGAACAGACACAGACAGCAGAAGGGAAGACAAGAGCGAATGTAGACGAAGAGAAAAAAGAAAGTAAACAGGCTCGACGAACAAATAAAGAGCGTCTACTAACATCTGTGACAATCCTATACATGGAAGGATTGCGGAGGTCATGAGAGCGAACATAATAGTGAAGGCAATGTGCATCACGACGATCAGACAAGGAAGGAATGTTCACTTCTACATAGAGGCTCTCAACCGGGGAAGAACGAAATGCACCAAGGCATAAACGCAATCCCTGGTGATGTATGGGATTAAGGCTGGAAAGAGTAGCAGGGGAGGCCGCCGAATATATCTGGTCACCATAATCGAGTTTCGATAAAATTAGGGCTGAGTGCAGGCAAAGGAGAGTTCTACGATCAGCCCCCCATGCAAGATGTGCTAGGGTTTTAAGGAGGTTCAGCCGGCTATGACAAGTCACCTTCAGAGGTAATGTGTGGTTTCCAGGACAATCGACGGTGAAACAGTAGGCCAAGAAACCTGACCGTATCACGTTCTGGGATACGTGAGCCGTATAGGTACAATGGATGATCAGAGACCACTGAACGTCTAATAAATGTAATTTGATGAGTTTTGCCACTAGAAAATTTAAACCTGTGAGTGGTGGCCCAATCGGAAACCCGGTTGATGGCATGCTGGAGGGAAACTGCAATGAGGTGACAGTCAGCACCCGCACAAGCTATAGCACCAAAGGTGCTTGGCCAAGGGTCTGATGTGGCCACACCAGTGGTGCTTGGCTGAGGGTCTGGCGTGGCTCCAATGGGTACCCCAGAGGTGATGGGCTGAGGGTCATCTGGGTTATCATCAATATTTTCACCAATTCCTTGATCATTAGTGGCCACATCGGTCTCAAATCCACTAAACTCACATTCTATATCACTCTCCTCAATTAACCCTTTGGGGGTCGGTGCCGTACTAGTACGTTTTACGAGCAGGGGTTGGTGCCGTACTAGTACGCCCAAATTCTAGCGGCCTCAATTTAAGCAGAAAACGTCTGGTAGGCATACATATGAAAGAATGGGTCTGTGTGGTCAGTGTGCGCAGTATAAAAAAAATCCTGCAGTACACACTGCATAATGAGAGAAAAAAAACTGACCGTTTTTTCGATTAAAACAGCGACTTTGCAGTCGATTTTCGTATGGTATTTATTGATGTATTCTCGTTTTCTTGGTCTCATTTGATAGAATGGTAGATATGTTACAGAAATAGAGATGATTTTGATTGGTATGACAATGACAAGTACCTTGAAATTGAGCTCAAAGTAGCAAAAATGTTCGATTTTTGACGATGATCAAGAGTAAACAAATCACACCATGCCTCCAATACACATCAAATGGCGAGTCTTATATTCATGCACAAGTGCTCTGATATTATTTTTACCATTTTTACAATGATGCAGTTGTATACATAACAGTAAATCTTCTATTTTTTGTGAGAATAAAAATTCAAAATGAAAAGCAAAAGTAATGGAACAGGGGCCTGGAGACGTGACTAATGAAGAGCACATGTTATTTTAGTGCCAGGAATGTCTGCCCTGTTTACTCTGGACCCTATTTTGAAATTGGCATCGTTTGAAATTTGTGTGAAATTGGAAAATTGCCATTTTCTGACCACTATTTTGGGTAGATGAAATTGGTAAATAGGAGGTTTCTTGTACTCAATCGATAGAAGAAATGGAGTTCTAGCGAAATAACTATAATTTTAGGAGACTGAAACATTGGAATTTGTCGAAAATAGAGCTCAAAGTGGGCAAAATCGCCGATGCGTAGGTGTCATGGCTACCGCTAACTTCGTGAAAGCATAATTCCGTTAGTTTTCGATCAAATTTCATAATTTTGGTGGCGTTATGATCGGAAACAGATTCTCTATCATTTCATAAGAAAAAATTAATTTTTTTTTTCCAAAAAATTTTCGACCCCAGGAACACTTTCCTGAGAAGGCCTGTCGACCCCCAAAGGGTTAAGAGAGTGTTAATACGACGAGGCATGAGTGAATCATGAGGGTTTGCCATGATGTAGACCCAAGATGGAGCTGAAACTAACTGTGCAGTACCCGATTTTTTTCATACAGCGCACACTGAGTGCGCAGACACATTCTCTCATGTCTAGGGCGCTCTGGCCTATCGCGCCAAATTTGAAGGCAGGAAAAATAAAACGTAGATCTATGTTTGAAGCTCTAGCGGTAAGAACGTAGAGTTATGTTTGGACAGTTAAGGGGTTAATGTAAAGAGAAAATATTAGTCTAGTGCTAGGTGTCTACACTGCTTATTTTGCACTATTTTTAATTGGTATTTTTTTTTAATTTTGGGCAGAACTGACCAAAATATTGAATTCTGTGCCCTAAATAGGCTAGTTATAATAGCTGAATGGGTGGTTTCTTGTGCTCATTCAATAGAACAGAATGCATACTTGTAAAATAGCTAAGAATTTGGATAACCCTTTCAGGGACCCTGCCGTAGTACGTAATACGTGATGAACTCAGCTCACTCAGATAAGCTGTGAGTGGTAAATTTGGGCCTAGATATTAGAGAATGCATCTATGTGGTAAGCATGAACCATATAAAACAAATCCTGTAGCACAAAGTGCATAATGAGAAAAAAATGCAACTTTTTTTTGGATTAAAACACCGACTTTGCGGTGTATTTTCATATAATCTTTCAGATGTAGTCACGGTTTCCTGATCTCATTTGATAGAATGGAAGATATATTACAGAAATAGAGATAATTTTGATTGGTTTTAGTATTGAAAATAGCTTGAAAATGAGCTCAAAGTAGCGGAAATGTTTGATTTTTGTCGATGTTCAAGAGTAAACAAATTGTCACGCGTCCAATAAACGTCAACTGGTGGGTCTAATATACGTTCATGAATGCGCTGATATTATTTATACAATTATTACAATATTCCATAACAGTAAATCTATTTTTTGGTGTGAATAAAAATTCTTTATGTAAATCAAAAATGAAAATGGAATTCATCTGTCAAGCCTGAAAATGTAACTAATAAACAGAGGAAATGTTATTTTAGTGCCAGGAATGCCTGCATTGTTTATTCTGGACCCAATTTTGAAATTGGAATATTTTGAACTGTGTGTGAAATTGGCCAAATTACCAATTTCTGATCACTTTATTGGGTAGTTGAAATACTTGATTAGGCAGTTTATTGTGCTCAATTGATAAAATAGAAGTAATACTAACAAAACAGCTAAGAATTTGGTAGACTGAAATAATGTAATTGGCCTGAAATAGGAGTGAAATTGGGCGAAATCACCGATGCGTAAATATCGCTGACGCAGTAAAATTCGTGATAGTGTAATTTCGTCAATTTTCCATCAAATTTCATACTTTTTGTTTTATTACCTTCAGAAAAATATTTTTTGCCATTTTATATAAAAAAAAAAAAATTAAATTCTTGGACCCTCAAAGGGATAAACACGTATAACCTGAGTCACAAAATCATGACAGGATTGCAAACAAACCACAGAACGGGTGGGGCTTCAACCCATGGCCAGAGAATCCTAAAACTCACAGCCCAGAGTGCTAATCATTCTGCCAGCTGGCTCTAATAAGATTCAATCTAACAAGGTATATTTCTATACACCATGGATTTTATTTTTTACACCAGTATAATGTCATATATACAGTAATTATATTATAAAATATAGTATTAAGCATTCAAATTACAGTATAAAAAATATTAAAAAATATGTTCATTACAGTAATATTTAACAATGGATCATTACGAGTTATGATTCAAGCCATCAGAACATTATAACATGGATTGATATAGTTAAGATTCAAGTTACCAGTACATTAAGAAACTTTATAAACAATGCACGAACATAATGCTCACTACATGTAGCAGCACAGAGTACCTACCTTTTGCTTCCTTACCATTTACAGTGAACCCCCAAGTAACGAGCAAAATTCATTCCAGAAGCCTGCTCAAGTGCCATTACCGAACGAATTTACTCCCTTAAGAAATAATGTCAAGTAGGTTAGTCCATTTCAGACCCCCAAACATACACCTACAAAAGAACTTACAATATTATACTTACACAATTGTACGATTTCTGGGTGCTCGTTACTCAGGGGTCCACTGTACTTGGTAACTTGGTATTTTGAATGCTGGATGGCAGTAAAAATGCTGCAGCAACATGGCACTATGTGTTACTAATGAATAGCTAAGTAATATGCTGGATCATTAGCAAATTTTGGCATCCAAAATTTGGAGCATAGATCAAAATAAGGATGTTAATTTAACGAGTCCTGAAATTTGGAACTCGGGAAGCCATAAGTAACAGAATGCCTGTACTCTGGTATGTATGTCATTGTAGCTTTTAAATGGGTCTCTGTGAATGTTCCAAACACTGCATTTAATTTAGAATAAAGATTACTGTGGACCCTCGTATTTCGTAATCATCGCAATTTGTAATTTTCGATAATTATAACTTTTTTTTTGTCAAAATATTCACTCATGAATCATCGTTTGGCTCGCAAATAGTCATTTGTCTCAAACGCGTACAAGCGGCCCCGACACACCATCCACAGACAGTGTGGCATTATTTATCAGCGAGTGACCATCACCCAACGCGTTCATACGATAAATTTCTTAATACAGTAGACCCCCAGTTAACGGCCATAATTCGTTCCAGAATGCTGTTCAAGTGCCGTTATCAAACAAATTTATTAACATAAGGAATAATGTAAATTAGATTAGTCCTTTTGGACTCCCAAACATACACTTACAAAAGCACTTACAAAAATACACTTACACGATAGAACTCAAGAAATATGAAAAAATATGAAAATATGCAAAATATGAAAGTGGTGTGTGTGTGGTGGAGCTTGCCAGACTGTATGGTAAACCCCATACAAGCATCGCTTCCATCGTGGCCAAGAAAAAGGAAATCAAGGAAGTTGTTGCAAAAGGGGTCAATATGCTCACAAAAATGAGATTGAAAATACTCGAAGAAGCGGAGAGGTTATTGTTGGTGTGGATCAACGACAAACTATTAGTAGAAGATAGTGTTACACAGTCTATAATTTGTGAAAAGGCAAGGCAGTTGCATGACGATCTCGTAAAGAGAATGCCTGTTACGAGTGTTGATGCAAGTGAATTTAAGGCCAGCAAAGGCTGGTTTTAGAGATTTAAGAAGCATAGTGGCATACACAGTGTGGTAAGGCATGGTGAGGCTCCCAGTTCTGACAAATGTGTGGCTGAAAAATATGTGCAGGAATTCAAGGGGTACATAGAGGCTGAACAATTCAAACCCCAACAAGTGTTCAATTGTGACAAAACAGGCCTCTTTTGGAAGAAAATGCCAAAGAGGACCTACATCATGCAGGAGGAAAAGGCACTGCCAGGACACAAGCCTATGAAAGACAGGCTTACTCTCATGTTCTGTAGTAATGCTAGTGGGGATTTCAAAGTGAAGCCTTTACTGGTGTATCACTCTGAAAATCCCAGTGTGTTCAAGAAAAACAGTGTCGCCAAGGCTAATTTGTGCGTGATGTGGAAGGCTAACTGTAAGGCATAGGTCACGAGGGAAATTTTCCTTGATTGGTTCAATGAAGTGTTTGGCCCCAGTGTGAAGAAATACCTCCTGGAAAATAAATTGGAACTCAAGTGCCTCCTGGTAATGGCCAATGCTCCTGCTCATCCTCCAGACTTGGAAGAGCAAATGGTGAAGGAGTTTCGTTTCATCAGAGTGAAGTTTTTGCCCCCTAATACCACTCCTCTCATCTAGCCCATGGACCAGCAGGTCATTTCAAACTTCAAAAAACTGTACACCAAAGCAATGTTTCAAAGATGCTTTGACATAACCTCGGACACTGAATTGACCCTAAAAGAGTTTTGGAAAGATCACTTCAATATCCTCCATTGCATAAACCTTATAGGTAAGGCTTGGGAGGGAGTGACTTCCAGGACTTTGAACTCTGCTTGGAGAAAATTGTGGCCAGAATGTGTCCAAGAGAGGGATTTTGAAGGGTTTGTGGCTGACCCTGAGGAGCCTATGGCAGTTGTGGAAAGTATTATGGCATTGGGGAATTCCATGGGGTTGGATGTGAGAGGCGAGGATGTGGAAGAGTTGGTGGAGGGCAACAATAAAGAGCTGCAAGACCTTCATCTGCAACAGCAACAGAGCACAGCTGAGGAAATTACTTCACAGAAGGAAGAGACAGAAGGTGCCTTCTTCAAAGATTAAGGACATTTGTGCAAAGTGGAGTGAGGTGCAATCATTTATGGAGGAACATCACCCTGACAAAGCTGTTACAGGCCGTGTCTGCGACATGTTCAATGACAATCTTGTGTCCCATTTTAGTGAAATTTTAATTACAAAAACAAGGGTCCACTGACTTTTAACATTTAACTTTGTCAAGAAAGCTATTTGAATATAGCGCTACCTTCATGGTTGCTGCTATATTCATGATACCTACCATCATGGTAATTACCTTCATGGTAGCCACTATATTCATGATAACTACCATCACAGTAACTACTGTCATGGTAGCTGCTATATTCATGATAAATACCATGTGAATATCTGTACCAGAACAGTTATTTGTTTGTATTTGGTGCTATAGTTATAATATCTGTACCAGAACAATTGTTTGTTGGTTTTACTTGAATGTTATAAGTTAGCTTGTTTTTTGTCTAGATCCGTGGATCACTGTCAATCGGCAGCAAGCGTCAGTGTTTGTGTCAACACTGTACCTCTGTCTACCAGCAAGCATTGTCCATAGAAACTCATACCGGACTACAAGTGGGCAAGTATGAGGCTCCATGGCAGTGGACTATTGGATATGTGATCAGGTGAGTTACTAGGTAACACTACTGGTATGAAGGTGAGTTACTACGGTAACACTACTGGTATGAAGGTGAGTTACTACGGTAACACTACTGGTATGAAGGTGAGTTACTATGGTAACGCTACTGGTATGAAGGTGAGTTACTATGGAACGCTACTGGTATGAAGGTGAGTTACTATGGTAACACTACTGGTATGAAGGTGAGTTACTACGGTAACACTACTGGTATGAAGGTGAGTTACTAGGTAACACTACTGGTATGAAGGTGAGTTACTATGGTAACGCTACTGGTATGAAGGTGAGTTACTATGGTAATGACTGGTATGAAGGTGAGTTACTATGGTAACACTACTGGTATGAAGGTGAGTTACTATGGTAACACTACTGGTATGAAGGTGAGTTACTATGGTAACACTACTGGTATGAAGGTGAGTTACTATGGTAACACTACTGGTATGAAGGTGAGTTACTATGGTAACACTACTGGTATGAAGGTGAGTTACTATGGTAACACTACTGGTATGAAGGTGAGTTACTATGGTAACCTACTGGTATGAAGGTGAGTTACTATGGTAACACTACTGGTATGAAGGTGAGTTACTATGGTAACACTACTGTTGAGGTGATCCGAACTACTGGTATGAGTGAGTTACTACGGTAACTACTACTGGTATGAAGGTGAGTTACTACGGTAACACTACTGGTATGAAGGTGATTACTACGGTAACACTACTGGTATGAAGGTGAGTTACTTATGGTAACACTACTGGTATGAAGGTGAGTTACTATGGTAACCTACTGGTATGAAGGTGAGTTACTATGGTAACACTACTGGTATGAAGGTGAGTTACTATGGTAACACTACTGGTATGAAGGTGAGTTACTATGGTAACACTACTGGTATGAAGGTGAGTTACTATGGTAACACTACTGGTATGAAGGTGAGTTACTATGGTAACACTACTGGTATGAAGGTGAGTTACTATGGTAACACTACTGGTATGAAGGTGAGTTACTATGGTAACCTACTGGTATGAAGGTGAGTTATATGGTAACACTACTGGTATGAAGGTGAGTTACTACGGTAACACTACTGGTATGAAGGTGAGTTACTATGGTAACACTACTGGTATGAAGGTGAGTTACTATGGTAACACTACTGGTATGAAGGTGAGTTACTACGGTAACACTACTGGTGGTGATAAGACACTGGTATGAGTGAGTTACTATGGTAACACTACTGGTATGAAGGTGAGTTACTATGGTAACACTACTGGTATGAAGGTGAGTTACTACGGTAACACTACTGGTATGAAGGTGAGTTACTACGGTAACACTACTGGTATGAAGGTGAGTTACTATGGTAACACTACTGGTATGAAGGTGAGTTACTATGGTAACACTACAAGTGTGAAGGTTACATTAGTGTGAACTACTGTAACACTACAAGTGTGAAGGTTACATTAGTGTGAACTACTGTAACACTACTAGTGTGAAGGTTACATTAGTGTGAACTACTGTAACACTGCTAGTGTGAAGGTTACATTAGTATGAACTACTGTAACACTACTAGTGTGAAGGTTACATTAGTATGAACTACTGTAACACTACTAGTGTGAAGGTTACATTAGTGTGAACTACTGTAACACTACAAGTGTGAAGGTTACATTAGTGTGAACTACTGTAACACTACTAGTGTGAAGGTTACATTAGTGTGAACCACTGTAACACTACAAGTGTGAAGGTTACATTAGTGTGAACTACTGTAACACTACAAGTGTGAAGGTTACATTAGTGTGAACTACTGTAACACTACTAGTGTGAAGGTTACATTAGTATGAACTACTGTAACACTACTAGTGTGAAGGTTACATTAGTGTGAACTACTGTAACACTACTAGTGTGAAGGTTACATTAGTGTGAACTACTGTAACACTACAAGTGTGAAGGTTACATTAGTGTGAACTACTGTAACACTACAAGTGTGAAGGTTACATTAGTGTGTACTACTGTAACACTACTAGTGTGAAGGTTACATTAGTGTGAACTACTGTAACACTACTAGTGTGAAGGTTACATTAGTATGAACTACTGTAACACTACTAGTGTGAAGGTTACATTAGTATGAACTACTGTAACACTACTAGTGTGAAGGTTACATTAGTATGAACTACTGTAACACTACTAGTGTGAAGGTTACATTAGTGTGAACTACTGTAACACTACTAGTGTGAAGGTTACATTAGTATGAACTACTGTAACACTACTAGTGTGAAGGTTACATTAGTGTGAACTACTGTAACACTACTAGTGTGAAGGTTACATTAGTATGAACTCTGTAACACTACTAGTGTGAAGGTTACATTAGTATGAACTACTGTAACACTACTAGTGTGAAGGTTACATTAGTATGAACTACTGTAACACTACTAGTGTGAAGGTTACATTAGTGTGAACTACTGTAACACTACAAGTGTGAAGGTTACATTAGTGTGAACTACTGTAACACTACTAGTGTGAAGGTTACATTAGTGTGAACTACTGTAACACTACTAGTGTGAAGGTTACATTAGTGTGAACTACTGTAACACTACTAGTGTGAAGGTTAAATAAGTATGAACTACTGTAACACTACTAGTGTGAAGGTTACATTAGTGTGAACTACTGTAACACTACTAGTGTGAAGGTTACATTAGTGTGAACTAATGTAACACTACTAGTGTGAAGGTTACATTAGTGTGAACTACTGTAACACTACTAGTGTGAAGGTTACATTAGTATGAACTACTGTAACACTACTAGTGTGAAGGTTACATTAGTGTGAACTACTGTAACACTACTAGTGTGAAGGTTACATTAGTATGAACTACTGTGACACTACAAGTGTGAAGGTTACATTAGTATGAACTACTGTAACACTACTAGTGTGAAGGTTACATTAGTATGAACTACTGTGACACTACAAGTGTGAAGGTTACATTAGTATGAACTACTGTGACACTACAAGTGTGAAGGTTACATGACTGTGGACTACAGTAGCACTTTGCTATTTGATTCTTTTCTCTCTCCCAGCTAAAAGAGCCTTGTTGTACCTCTTCTTAAATCTATGTATAGATCCTTTGTCTCCAGATTGTTCCACTTCCTAACAATTCTAAGGCTGAAGAAAGACTTCCTAACATCCTTATGACTCTTCCGAATTTTTAACTTCCAGTTGTACTGTGTGTGTACTTACCTAATTGTACTCGCCTAATTGTGGTTGCAGGGTCGATTCATAGCTCCTGGCCCCGCCTCTTCTCTGGTTGCTACTAGGTCACTTGTTCCCTGCTCCATGAGCTTTATCATACCTCGTCTTAAAGCTGTGTATGGAGGATCCTGCCTCCACTACATCAGTTTCCAGACTATTCCACTTCCTGACCACTCTGTGACTGAAGAAATACTTCCTAACATCTCTGTGACTGTTGGGTAGACTTCAGGATGTACAGTACATGTTTATAGAGGGTCACAGATATATCAGATCACATTTTAGTTGTAGCTACAGTGAGGAAAAGGTAGATGGGATACAAGGAAAATAGAAGCAGCACATAAGAGAGGTGAGGGTTTATGAACTAAGGGAAGAAGCAGTTAGGGGGAGATATAAACAACTATTGGAGGATAGATGGGCTAGTGAGAGTATAGGCAGTGGGGTCGAAGATGTATGGGGTAGGTTTAAGAATGTAGTGTTAGTGTTCAGCAGAAGTTTGTGGTTACAGGAAAGTGGGTGCGGTAGGGAAGAAGAGCGATTGGTGGACTAATGATGTAAAGAGGGAGAAAAAGTTAACATTTGAGAGGTTCTTACAAAGTAGAAGTGATGCAAGGAGAGAGGAGTATATGCAGAGAAAAAGAGAGGTTAAGAGAGTGGTGAAGCAATGTAAAAATAGAGCAAATGAGAGAGTGGGTGAGATGTTATCAACAAATTTTGTTGAAAATAAGAAAAAGTTTTGGAGTGAGATTTATAAGCTGAGGAAGCCTAGGGAGCGATTGGATTTGATAGTTAAAAATAAGAGAGAGATTATTAAATGGAGAGTTAGAGGTATCGGGAAGATGGAGGGAATATTTTGAGGAATTGTTAAATGTTGATGAAGATAGGAAAGCTGTGGTTTTGTGTATAGGGCAAGGAGGAATAACATCTTGTAGGAGTGAGGAAGAGCCAGTCGTGAATGTGGGGTAAGTGCATGGGGCAGTGAGTAGAATGATAGGGGGTAAGGCAGCTGGGATTGATGGGATAAAGATATACAGTCATACCTCGGTTAACGATGGCGTCGGATAATGATAAATTCGGTTAGCGATACATTTTTACGTCAACATATTGACTCGGTTTACGATGATTTCTTCGGTTTCGATATTTGTCCTGGACGCGTCCGCGTGGCGCCCAGATGTGCGGGCACTCCTGGGAGTGTCAGTGTGCTATTGTTTACAAGTGGCGACCACCACCCACCATTCATACCAGTATATTGTCATTATTCCACTGTTTTTAGTGCTTGCAACTGCTAAATAAGCTACCATGGGTCCAAAGAAAGCTCTAGTTCCAGCCCTGTGATAAGAGTGTAGCATTCATGCAGGGAGTGTAGCATTCATGCAGGAGTGTAGCATTCATGCAGGGAGTGTAGCATTCATGCAGGGAGTGTAGCATTCATGCAGGAGTGTAGCATTCATGCAGGGAGTGTAGCATTCATGCAGGAGTGTAGCATTCATGCAGGGGTGTAGCATTCATGCAGGGAGTGTAGCATTCATGCAGGGAGTGTAGCATTCATGCAGGGAGTGTAGCATTCATGCAGGGAGTGTAGCATTCATGCAGGGAGTGTAGCATTCATGCAGGGAGTGTAGCATTCATGCAGGGAGTGTAGCATTCATGCAGAGAGTGTAGCATTCATGCATGGAGTGTAGCATTCATGCAGGGAGTGTAGCATTCGTGCAGGGAGTGTAGCATTCGTGCAGGGAGTGTAGCATTCGTGCAGGGAGTGTAGCATTCATGCAGGAGTGTAGCATTCATGCAGGGAGTGTAGCATTCATGCAGGGAGTGTAGCAGGCATGCAGGGAGTGTAGCATTCATGCAGGGAGTGTAGCATTCATGCAGGGAGTGTAGCATTCATGCAGGGAGTGTAGCAGGCATGCAGGGAGTGAAGCATTCATGCAGGGAGTGTAGCATTCATGCAGGGAGTGTAGCATTCATGCAGGGAGTGTAGCATTCATGCAGGGAGTGTAGCAGGCATGCAGGGAATGTAGCATTCATGCAGGGAGTGTAGCATTCATGCAGGGAGTGTGGCATTAAAAGAAAAAGGCCAGTAACCCCAGAAAAGAACTTGCCACCTGCAGTGTTAATGGAAGGGGATTCCCCTTCCAAACACAAGCATAGTACTATACTCCATCCTTTCCCCTCCTCCCGTCCTCCACACATCAACAGCTCTTCAATAAATGTAAGTGACATGTTATTGTACTATATTTACATGTAATTTCTTTAATGTTCATTAAATTGTGTATTAATGTCAAAAAGTTCTAAAAAATATTTTATTTTACTACTTTTGGAAGTCTGGAACAGATTAATTTTATTTCTATTATTTCTTATGGGGAAAATTGATTCGGTTAACGATTGATTTGGTTACAGATACGCCCTCTCTGACGGATTAATATCGTTAGCGAGGTAGGCTGCAGATATTAAAAGCAGGTGGGGATATAGTTTTGGAGTGGTTGGTGCTTTTATTTAGTAAATATATGGAAGAGGGTAGGTAGGGTTAACCCAGAGAGACGCCATAGTTCCTTTGTATAAAGGCAAAGGGGACAAAAGAGAGTGCAAAAATTATGAGCGGAATATGTCTATTGACTTGAGGTATCAAAGCGATTTAGATAAAGAAAAATTGGATATCACATTGGAGAGAGGGAGTATGGAAGAAGTGAATGTTTTCAGATATTTGGGAGTTGAATTGTCAGCGGATGGGCTTTTGAAGGATGAGGTTTACCATAGAATTGATGAAGGAACAAGGTGAGTGGTGCGTTGAGGTATCTGTGGAACAAAAACGTTATCCATGGAGGCAAAGAGGAATGTATGAAAGTATAGTGGTACCAACACTCTTATATGGATGTGAAGCAGGGTTGTAAATGCTGCAGCGGAGCGGCTGGAGGCAGTGGAGATGTCTGTCTAAGGGCAATGTGTGGTGTAAATATTATGCAGAGAATTCAGAGTGTGGAAATTGGAGGTGTGGAGTTACTAAAAGTATTAGTCAGAGAGAGGCTGAAGAGGGGTTGTTGAGGTGGTTTTGGTCATTTAGAAGAGAATGGAACAAAAAACAAATGACTTGGAAGCGTATAAATCTGTAAGGGAAGGCAGGGTAGAGGTCTTCCTCAAAAAATTGGAGGGAGGGAGTAAAAGGTTTTGTGGGCAAGGGCCCACATATGATTGAAAATAGGAGGCTGAAGCTTCGCCTAGATGGGTTTGGGAGTAGTGTGAGATGGTTGGTTCTGGTGAGGAAATGGTTACCAACAGTGAGATTGGCAGTCACCTAGATGGGTTTGGGAGTGAGTGTGAGGTGGTTGGTGCTGGTAAGGAGGAAGTTTACCAACAGTGAGGGTAGCAGCCACTTTAAGTGGCAAGTGGTTCACAATTCAGGAAGGAAAGATAAAGAAGGTTGTAGAAGATGTGAAGGTAGGAAATCGATTCTCTGTTCTCCAGGGCAAGTGTAGCCCGAACCTCCTCAACAACCCCTCTTCAGCCCTCTGGATAATATTCTTGGTAATCCCCACCTCCTCCTAATTTCCAAACTACGAATTCTCTGCATTATATCCACACCACACATTGCCCTCACCTGACATCTCCACTATCAACCTTTCATTGCAGCATTCACCACATGCTTCACCTATCTCTCAAAAGCATTGGTATAACTATATTTCATAAATTCCCCCCTCTTTGCCTTTCATGGGCAAGTTCTTTGTCTCCACAGCTCCTGATGCAACACTTTCCTTTTTCCCTCGTCGGATCTATGATTCACCTCTTCTTCCATGAACCCATCTGCTGACACATTCACTCTAAATATCTGAATACATTCACCTCCCTCCTCTCTCTCCCTCCAATCTGATATCTAATCTTTCGTTACCTATATTCCTATATTCACTTTTAATTTTATTCTTTTACATATACATTACAAACTCCTCCACCAACCTCTGGAACATTCCTTCAGAATCTCCCAAAAGCATAGTGTCATCAGCAAGAGGAACTGTAACAATTCCCAGTTGTGTTAGATTCTTAATCTTTTAACCCACACCTTTTGCCAACACCCGAGCATTCACTTCTCTTTCAACTCCATCTATAAATCTATTGAACAACCATGGTGACATCACACATCCTTGTCTAAGGCCTACTTTTACTTAGGAAATAATCTTCCGCTCTCCTACATACAGGGTCCTGAACGATTCCTTGAGATGTCGAATGCTATTCTTAGGTTTGCTAGGCGCTCATTTGAGTGGTTTGTAGTCTCTAGCCCCTTAGACTGTACTCCGTCTGCGGCAGCCTTTGCCCTTCCCAAATCTTCATGACTTTGCACTTGAGTGGGGTTGAACTCCAGGAGCCAGTTTCTGGATCAGGTGTGTAGCCTCTCCAGATCCCTTTATCAGTTCTGCTTGGTCTCGTGTGTGTGTGTGTATCTGTGTGCATGTGTTCACTTGTCTGTCTGTATGAGTGCGTATGTGTGGGTGTGTTTGTGTGTGGGCATATGTGCGTGAGTTTGTTTTGCATGCGTGGGTGTGTATGTGTTTGCATGTGTGTGTGTGTGTATGTGAGAGAGAGACAGAGAGAGAGTTTGTGTGTATGCTGCGGTCAGGGGTAACGTGGTCGTGTCCTAAGCTGTTGAGGTGGCGTAGGGTGTTACTGAGCACCATGGCTTGCAGTAGTGTTTTGATCTCAGGTTAAATTGTTGAAGAAGGAGAGGTTCTACTACTTCAAGAGGAAAATAGGAGGCTGAAGCTTCGCCTAGATGGGTTTTGGGAGTGAGTGTGAGATGGTGGGAGCTGGTAAGGAGGAAAAGCTTACAAGTAGTGAGTTGGAGAATGTCCAGCCTTTAAGGAGTGGCAAGTGGTTCACAATTCAGGAAGAAGGAAGATAAGGAATTTTAATAGAAGATGTGAAGGTAGGGAAATCGATTCTCTGTTCTCCAGGACGAGTGTACTTCAGTGGTTAGTGAAGTTAAGGTAACACTGACTTCCCTGCTAATCAAGGTAAGAATATTCTAATTGTAGGAGATTAAGATATGGACCGTGCTTTTTGTAACAGAGATAGGAAGGTCAGACAGAGGAATGCCTCCCAGGAGCTGGTGTTGGTGACGTAGTCAACAGGTTGGATAATATTATGTCAGGTAATGGGAACAAGCCCATTATCTGTCTTAGATGCTAGTGGAAATGACATCGGGAAGGGCAGGGGACAGGAGCTGCTATATAAGTACAGGTCAGCCATAGATATAGTCAGGTCTAAAGGGAGGGATCCCAATCATATGTAGCATTTTGCCCAGAAGAGTGGGCAATGAATGGATGTCTAGGGCAATTGGTATAAAATGCTGGCTAGACAGGTACTGCAAGGAACTTGCAATCCCATTCATTGATAACGGGATAAATTCTATGGAAAACGATATGTATGCAAGGGATGAGGTTAATCTCTCTGGGGCTAGAGTGGTTGCATTCTAGCCAATTCGATTGAGAAGTCCATTGTTGACATGTCTAGGACTTTAAACTGA